>CM052369.1:21716316-21937388 GCA_028551485.1 Casuarina cunninghamiana
AACAAAAACAGAGCTGGATACATTTACTCTTCTGGCCATGACTTTGTGGATGTTAATGGTTATGGCTTTGTTGTTATTTTACAGGTATGGTCATCCTTAGTTAGTTTATGTTAAGTAGGACTAAGAAACTTCTCATCTTGCCTCTAGCATACACTAGACCTGTATCTATTTCTAGCTTGATCTTTCATTAATAATGATTTGTAAATGTGTGCTCTAGAACATGTGTATTAATTTACTTCTACGAGAGCTTGAGAAACTAGCATCTCAATTCTCTACAAAATAAAAGTCTTGAGAAATTCAAAGTTAAAACCATATAATACATAAAGAGACCATGATTTTGTAAAGGCAGCAGTTTGTACCAATTTCCAGAATAATGTTACCTTAGAAGCATGGACATGCCCTTATGATGGAATTTCCCAGTATTTACTTTAATGATGGGCTTTTCTAGCATACTATTATACTAAGAATGTGAGAAAACAATTGATAAGTATGCTTTTCTATATTAAATTATCTAATTAGATGATCTGAACAAATTTATTTTGTCTATTCTAATGATAGATACTTAATAATAGAAAAATTTTCCTCAAGGATATTGAGTATGAATTATTTGTCCTATAAAGACTAGAATTTTTTAAATTCATAAAATAAAAATCTCCCTTAATCTCATATTTAAATTCAAAAATGTGAAGAATGATAAAAGTTGGATTAATTCATGTATATGACTAAATTATAAATTTCAGTAAAGAAATAGAAAATTTAGAAAAATCTCTTCTAATATAAGATTCAATTCACATTTTCTTGTTTAAACTTTGTCACCTTCAACATTATTCTTTTTAAGATTGTGACAAACTCAACGTAGTCAAATATTGATGACAAAATAGAAAAACCAAAAAATAAAAAAACCAAATTATTGTTGTATACACTCAAACTCAATTTAATTCACCTAGAGGGCCTTAAAGGAAGAAGAAAACTCTTTTGCACTAGCAATAGCGTAGAACAAAACTAATTAATTATTAAAAATGGATTAAGCATTTATTCTCATCAACAAACTATAAATTAGAGGTTGACCGTATAATTAAAAAAAATTCTAATATGGATAATTCTTATCGAGTACAAAGGTTTATTATTAGCCTTTTTAAGATTAAAAATTATATAATACACAAAATGATTACAAATAAGATAATAATAATAGACTAAAACCAGAAATAGTCAATGCAATAATAATGGTTTTAGTAAATTGCACCTGGTCATGTCAATGTGGAAGATGCAACCTATAGTTGTGCCATATCCATACCGCTTCATTAACTCCATCAAAACACACTGTTGTACATTCTTATTAATAACAGTCAGTTTGCCATCCCACAAACAAAAGAAACCAAACCTCGTCAAGTGCTTTTAATTCCATTCCATGCGGAGAAATGCTTCTTAGAATATGAAAGAACTCAGACCGTTCAGACGAATGCTGCACGCACTCCACACTCCTTTATCTCCGCTTTCAAGCTGTTTGAAATAATTGAAAACACATACTCTTTTGTTCCCGCATTCCACTGCCGAAAAGCATTCTCCAAAGTACGCCGCGGTAGAAATGCCCAAAATCCATTTTCACCAATAGAACGGGCTTCAGGGACACGAAGGACCAAAGGCTGTTCTCGAGCATTATCATCAACATGAAATCGACAAACAAACTCCGGGAACCCATGCTCATGAACTTCATAGACAACGAACAAAGCATATCCTATCCAATTCTTCAAATCCTCATTTACGCGACTCTGAAATTTTCCAAACAATCCGGTACTTCGCTGCTGGAACCACTCTGGAATTTCAAGTCTCACTGTGGGGCCCCATGATAAGCAAGAGGCAACACAGTTATACTAAAAGAGAGAAAAGTAAGAAAAAGACGTTAATTGCATTACATTTAAGTTCATATGCAACAGTAGCTTCATAATTAGTACAACAATATGTAAACATATTAAATAGGAGAGTAAGCGACTTTACTTCAACTTTATTTATAGGACATGGCGGCTGTAGTTGGATAATCTTGTAAGGTGTGACATCATACCCATTAATGGAAGCTACAGAAAACCAAAGGCAAACACAGGCATCTAAAGCTTCCCATGAAGTCTTCATGTCCCTTTGGTCATAAATCATCTCTAGCAAGGGACATTTAGTTACATCTAACATCCTCAAGTTTAATGGAAGCTTTGGCAATGCTTGTAGCCGTCTACATTTGCTCAAGTAAAGGCTCGTGAGATTGTAGAGTAGACAAAAGCTGTCCGTCAATCTTGTAAATTCATTCTCATTCAAATGCAAAGAATGAATAGTTGATAAAGAATCATTCCAGATCGCTCCACCCAATAAACTGCAATCACTTAGATTTAGATCTAGCCACGGACGAGGGAATGCCTTTAACTGAATGGGACCCAACTCAACTTTTTCAAAATTGGGAAATCGATTAAGAAAATCTGGTATTTTCGTAAATCTATTCCCAGAAAGATTTAACTCCGTAACTGAAGTTATATTAAAATCTCTCGGAAACGATTCATCGGAAAGCTTGCAGTATTGCAAATGTAGTTTTCTTAAAAATTTGAAATTTGCCAACCAATTAGGAATCGAAAAACAAGGAAGATTTAAGTTATTACCCGAACGGAACCCAGTACGACGACGTAGGATTTCGTGCGGTGGCTGGATTGCTTCTGTCCCTTTGAAGCCACCCACAAGAAATTTTTGAAGAGATGACAATTTCTGGAATGATGGAGGCAACCATTTAATGGCAGTCCCCCTCAAGTCAACTTTCCGAATAGCAGTCATGTTACCCCCAATTTTTGGAAACTTTTTGAGGGTTAAACACTCATCGAGATAAAGCTCCTCGAGAGATTTGCAGTCGATTTCCTTTGAAATTTTCTTAAGACTTTTACAACGTGAGAGAGACAAATATTGAAGCTGTTGGAGTTTTCCAATTGAAGGATGAAGCTTTTTCAAATTTTAGTTTTCCAATTGAAGGATGAAGCTTTTTCAAATTTTCACAATCTGAAAGGTCAATTGTTTTGATGTTTGGAACTCCACTCAAATTTGGAAGCTTCTTGAGTCTTAAACAGCCCTTGAGATCAAGCTTTTGGAGAAGTTCCCAGTTGATCTCCTTCGGAAGTTCCTCAAGACTTTTGCAAAATAAGAAAGGCAAAGATTGAAGCCGTTTGAGATTTCCCATGGAAGGGTGGAGTTCCCTCAAACTTTCACAGTAAGAAAGGTCAATTTCTTCAACATTTGGGACTTTGCTTAAGTCTGGAAGCTTCTTCAATCTTAAACACCCCTCAAGCTCAAGGCACCAAAGAGATTCCCAATTGATCTCCTTTGGAAGTTCCTTAAGACTTTTGCACTTTGAGAGAAACAACCATTGAAGCCGTCTAAGATTTCCAATGGAAGGGTGGAGCTTCCTCAAACTTTCACAATTAGAAAGGTCAATTTCTACAACTTGTGGGATTCCGCTCAAGTCTGGAAGCTTCTTCAATCTTAAACACCCATCAAGATTAAGCCTCCAAAGAGATTCCCAGTTGACCACCTTTGGAAGTTCCTTAAGACTTTTGCATTGGGAAAGACAACTTTTGAAGCCATCTAAGATTTCCAATGGAAGGGTGGAGCTTCCTCAAACTTTCACAATCAAAAAGGTTGATTTCTTCAAATTGTGGGATTCTGCTCAAGTCTGGAAGCCTTTTCAATTTTAAACACCAATCGAGATTTAGCCTCAAAAGAGATTCCCAATTGATCTCCTCTGGAAGCCTTTTAAGACTTGTGCAACACGAGAGAGACAAATCTCGAAGCTGCCTGAGATTTCTGATGGACGAGTGGACCTTCCATAAACTTGAACAAAACGAAAAGTCTATTTTTTCAAGGCGTGGGGCTCTACTAAAGTTTGGCATATTTGTCAAGCCTTTTGAGTGCGCAACATTTAAGTACGTCAATTTTTCAAGGTGCTGTTATAAATTAATATAAAGGTTAAACAAGACAAATAAAATGAACAAGACTAAATGTTGAAGGAAAAAGAAACAATGTTATGCATAAGCTAAAATCTTACCATTCCTTCATGCCAAAGATGTTCGAGATGGGAAAATGGCATTTCTAGTCGAACAAGATTATTTAGTTGAAAGCTTCTTGGGAATGATGGTAAAGGATATCCCCACCAGCTCAGAAGCCGCAACTCATCACTTAGCATCAATTTTGAATAACATCTAGACTCTACAATACCGTTCTTCAATCCCTCCATCCAATAACCATATTTTGGTTCTATCACAAGTATTTCCAAACTTGTGAGGTTAGAGAAACCTTCAAAGAGGTTGCAAAAACCTTCAAAACTTAATTTTTGTTTTTTTGAAGGAAATTTGAAGACAATTCCTTTGACAGCATTTGTACCCTACAAAACAAGAAATATCAAATTATTGTGATAGGAATAAATAAATGTTAGTATAAAATTTATTTATTTTCCTATATTTACACAAAAATCACTTACAGTCTTATTTTTCAATACGTGAACAATATTATTAGGACAACACAATCTACTTCGTTTGCCAGGTTCTAAATTTTCACGAGAAACTATTCTTTGTCCCATTTTCTGTATCAAATTATGCATATGAAATTGCCCCTTCCAACAGAATTCTAAAAGAGATTTGTCTCTTAAAACATCTATAGAAGATTCTGGATATAGGCCATGGCTTCGCCATATAGGAAGAATGCGATCTACATACATTCCATTGAATAAACATGCTATATCCAAAAATAACTTTTTTGACAAATCATCCAATGAATCGTAACTTAGTTGCAGTTTATCCAAAATTTGAGCATCAGGATTTGCTTCTAAATTGTCACAAACACTATTCCATACTATGGTTTCCTTACCAACCAAAGATGAACCAATAACTTTAATAGCCAAAGGCAAGCCTCCAATGTATTTCATAATATTCTTTGCCAAATCCACAAAATCTTCCCTAGGTGTAGGTTGATTGAAGACTTTCCAACAAAAAAGTTGCAAGGCATCCTCTTGACCCAAGGGTTTAACCTTATAAGCATTATCATCACCCACCAATGGTTTCCAAAACTGACAATCTCTACTAGTAATGACAATTCTACTCTTTTTACCAAACCAATCAGGACTTCCTGCTAATGCTTCCAATTGTTCCTGATTTATATCATCAAAAATAATCAAAACCTTTTTATTACGTAATTTCATCACTAATGAGGTCATTCCATAATAATCATTCCATATCCTTTTGTTATGTTCCTCTAAGATCTCATGAAAAATTTGTTCTTGCAACTCTTCAACTCTACAACTTCGGTTATTTTTGGTACCAGAAATGAAGCAGCTAGCTTCAAATTCACAATAAATTGTGCTGTAAAGAACTTTTGCCAAAGTTGTTTTACCAACACCTCCCATCCCGTGAATCCCTAGATACCGAACATCATCCTTTCCCAAACAAAGTAAGGACACTAGTTCCTCCACTTTAGAATCTATACTAACAAGATTTTTGAAGATATCTGATGAGTTCAAACGCAATTCACGAAATATCTTGGCAGTAATTTGTTGAACAACAGTTGCTTCAGAACTGTACAAATGATGCTAATTAGGACTACTAAAGTCAAAGGAAACAAACCTAAAATTCGACAAGATCTGTGTAACAAATTAAAATACCTGTTATTTACGTGCCATCCGCATAGATTGCCCACTTCTTTCAATGCATCCCTCCATGATTTCATTGGCTCTTCATCAGGTGCGGGATTGCCTGCATTTGGAGCGGAAGCGTCAACAAAATCCATCTCCTGGTTTCTTGCGACAGACGGATCCACAGCACAGTCAACAAATTCCTTCAAATCAGTTCTCCGAGATTTCATCTGCCTTCTGTTAATCTCGGGATTGTCTCTATGTGTATTGGAAGCTTCTTCAAAACTCCTCTTCAGTTTCCGCCGATCAGAGGGATCCACAGCACAGTCAACAAATTCCTTCAAATCAGCTCTCCGAGATTTCATCTGCCTTCCGTTGACCTCGGGATTGCCTCTGTGTTTATTGGAAGCTTCTTCAAAACTCCTCTTCTGTCTTCTCACATCAGAGGGATCCACACTACCATCAGCCACTCCCTTCATTTCAGTTCTGTGAGATCTCGTCTGCCTTCCGTTAATCTTGAAGTTTTCTCTATGTTTATCGAAAGCTTTTGCAAAAATTCCCTTCTGATTTCGCACATCGGAGGGATCCACATGGTAAAAAACTGGCAAAACCTTCAAGCGTCCCTCCCTCATGCAATCAACAATCTGGGTCAGTTCCCTCAAGCACCAACTTGAGAATGCAAAATTCTCTGAGATGATAACTACTGCATATTGGGATTTTTTGATAGCTGGAAAGAGCTCTTGGGAGATATCTTTCCCGTGCTGCAGTTTTTCATCATCTCTAAAAACAATAAAACCTCTTTGCTTCAGAGCTTCATATAGATGGTCTGTAAAACCATTTCGAGTGTCTTGGCCGCAAAAGCTGAGAAAAACGTCGTACGTAGACAGGGCTGTCGAAGAAGAAGAAGACGAGCATGGAGCTCTCTGGGTGCTCCAAGACATCTTTGGACACTCACAAGGGTGTTCAATGAAAGGTTTATCTGCAGATTGCAAGCTTTTGCACGAGCTTCTTTAATGCCAGGTGTTCAGTAAAATTTTAACATACAAATGTATATGTTGAACAAGTAATATAATGATGAGAATGATTATCGTCCCACAGAGATTAATGTGAATAAATTGACTAATTACTGACGATGAATTGGTTCTACACTTTATCTAGCAAATGATCAAGTTTAAAAATATTGTAACGAATATTAAACGAGAATTATCAATTTAAAGCAAGTTGATTCAATATAACAAAGATGTTAGAGCTATTGATTTCACCATAATTAATAGATATGAAATTCAATGATTGTATGCTTGCAAGAACAATAATATTCATGTGATGACGAAATTTCCTGATTTATTCACTATCCTATGTCTAGATATAGTGAAACTGCTTAGTTCATTAATTCATTATATCTCTATATATGAATTAAACAAACTAAGTGCATTAAGAGCTATGAATATTTCAATAAAGCCACATAAATAATGTGGTATATGTCTATCCACATGTCATTTATGGTTATATGATGTGAGAAGCATTTGCATATTATCGTCGTTCGAACTCAAATATGCACATCATAATAGTTAAGTGATGATTAATCACTACAACACATTGAATAATTCAACATATAACTCACATGAATATAATGTCTTGCATCACATGTCAATCAAAAAATTCATATCAACCTAATTAGGTTACATCTTAGCTCTAACAATAGAAAATTAGCTCATAATATTAAAATAAATAACAACCATACTCTTAAATAAACAAAACATCTCAAATTGGAAAAATAATAATGCTGTCACCACGTTCCTTTTCCTTTAATGAGCTGTTTATAAATAATATAAATACTGAAAAAGCATCTAAAATTATTAGGGAAAGAAAACACGTCAGCCGTCACCGCCGGCCACCGTTCACCACCGTCGGCCACTGTCCGCCGCCGTCAGCCGCCGTCCGTCTGAACCAAAATCTCCAGAATCTTCAGAGAAGATGTCAGGAGTACCGATCTGCCAACAGATTGTGCAGATTCGTTGTCCTTCAGTGTAGATCGGGCAAAACCTCCACACGGCTTCCACTTTGTTTCCCCGGAAATCACCACACAAAACACCTCAATGCAGCTACAAATTTACCAGAAATCTCTATAGATCGTTGAATATTGTTCCTGCTAGCAGAAATGGCCTCAGATCAGGCCGGAAAACATTGCTTCTTTGCCAGAAAAACACAACACTGTGATGTTGTTCAAGTCTTGACTAAAGAAAGGAGCTGGACGGCGTTCGCACGTTCCAAACACCTTGGATCTTTAGACAAGTCTCTGAATTCTGACGCTCTGAGAAAATCAGCCGGCCGTCGCACGACTCTTTTCTTCTCGGTTTTGCTCTGGTTTTCCTCCCTCTCTGCTCTCCCTCTTTTCTCTCTCTTCTGTCCTTAGATAAAAGCCTCACGTTCCTGTTCACCTTTTCTTCTCTTTCCTCTTTTCCTTCCGTTTTTCTTCCTTTTCTTCAATTTTTTCTTTTGTTTTGGATTTTGTTGAAGAAAACAACAAAAGTTAAATATATATAAATAATTAAAGAAAAAATCATAAAATAACACTCATGAAAGAAACAAAATAACTTAAAAGAAACAAAATAACTCTATATAAAATAGAGTTATCAACACCCCCAAACTTGACATTTTGCTCGTCCTCGAGCAAAAGAACTAAACAACACATACAAACAACCAATCCTTGCATGATACTCTCCGATGATTACTCAACTTAACGATTCAAAGAAAAATATAACTTTCACCCAAACAGTGCAATTGGTTTATAATGTAAGTTAACTCTTAACTATGTTAATCACGTGTGTGTGTGTAAATCTGCATTTTTTTCAATTGCATGTACTCCAAATAGATCCACATTAATATGCAACCTCTCAAAATCTTTAATTGAATCTCATAGGTTTGCCTTTCATTCCTCTCTCCACTAATGTAGGTCAATCATCTAACTAAGAATCAATAGGACTTTCATAAGCGTGTAATGTAAGGCTGGGTTAAGGGTAAGATGGAAGTCATTTAGGCTCAAATAACCCATGAACACATTACTTTCTAAGATCTCATCACTCTTTACCTTTTTACTCCATTTTTCTACCACCACTTATTCTTATTCTTTCCTGTTCAATCATACATTGACACTATACACAAAAGTCGCAATCATGTGTACAACACTATTACAATACAACATTATTTAAACATAGCCACGTCAATCATTTGAAGACTGATATGGCTTGAATCTAGCAAAAAAATGCTGAATCTTTTCTTCTTCTTTTTTTTTTTTTTTTTTTTTTTTTTTTTTTTTTTTTTTTTTTTTTTTTGGCATCAACATTTACGTAAACAACAAATTGTGCCACACACAATCATTCTAATCAATTTCTTCCCATACTACATCCTTCTCCTCAACTTCTCTTATGATCAAATCAAATTATATACATGAGAAGTTAATATGTTCATGGGAATAGGACAATAAGACAAATTGATAAAAAAAGGCTAAGAAATATATATATATATATATATATATATGGGTGTCTTTCAACAAAATAGGGATAAGAACAAGGCTCAGCGGGGTAACTGGGGATAAGTAAACAAGGCTAGCTTGAAAGGCCCAATCGATCAAAAAAAATGGCCTAAATCATTTTCTTAGTCAGATGCAACCTAGGATTTCGCCTCAAGAGGAAATCAAGCAAATTCTAAGATCCGGATGAGATCCAAGAAAATCACACACTTCATATGAATGTTCTCTAAAGATACACACAATTTCAAGAAAATGCAGACTTTTAGTGCTCAATAAATGAATCAACATAATTAGAATCACACTTACATCATATCACAATTGCAAGTTTGAACAAAATCTACATCTCTCTAAGAATCACCAAGTTTGAACAATAAAGGATCCAATCATGTTGATCGTGGTTCATCACAAAAATTAAAATTCAAACATAATAACACTTTCAACATAACAGAAACACTTCTAATACACTCCACATAAACATTACTATCAAAATAATTTATTTATTTTTATTATTTTTATTTTTATTATTATTATTATTATTATTTTTTTTTTTTTAGCACAACTCACAAAATAGTATACTCCTACCCCCAAACTTGAATGAAACATTGTCCTCAATGTTATAAGAAATTACAACAATAATAATAAGTTAGGAATAAAGAAAACTCCCCTGAGATTAACAAAATACTTGGGTTGCCTCCCAAGAAGCGCTGGCTTTATAGTTGTCAGCCAAACTCTCTTGAATGTTCTCAATGCGGATGGAGATTGATGGTGGTATCTTGTACCTTGACTCCATCAAAGTAGGGCTTCAGCCGTTGACCATTCACTGTAAATGTGCCCTGGGTGTCATGAGAAACTTCAACCGCTCCATAGGGCATCACTTGGGTGACTGTGAAAGGGCCAGACCATCGTGACCGCAATTTTCCTGGAAACAATTTAAGACGAGAGTTATAAAGTAATACTTTTTGTCCCACCCAGAACTCTCTCCTTGATATGTATTTGTCATGCCATCTTTTTGTCTTCTCTTTGTAGATGGTGGCATTTTCATATGCCTCATTGCGCAACTCCTCTAATTCATTCATCTGTAACAATCTGTTATCTCCTGCATGCTGCATGTCAAAATTTAAAAATTTTAATGCCCAATATGCTTTGTGCTCTAGTTCTACAGGCAAATGACACGCTTTCCCAAACACGAGCCTGAAAGGAGACATCCCAATGGGTGTTTTAAATGCTGTTCTGTAGGCCCAAAGTGCATCATCTAATTTTATTGACCAATCTTTCCTAGCAACATTCACAGTTTTCTCCAAGATTCTCTTGATTTCCCTATTTGATATTTCTACTTGACCACTAGTCTGTGGGTGATAAGGAGTTGCAATCTTATGAGTGACCCCATACTTACCCAGAAGTGCTTCAAATTGTGTGTTGCAGAAATGTGTCCCTCTATCACTTATGATGGCCCTGGGAGTGCCAAATCGGGTAAAAATATTTTTCTTTAAAAATTTGACCACAACTGTAGCATTATTAGTTGGTAATGCTACAGCTTCTACCCATTTGGACACATATTCAACAGCCACCAATATGTAAATGTTTCCATGAGATGGTGTAAAAGGTCCCATGAAATCAATACCCCAAACATCAAATAATTCACACACAATAATATTGTTCAGAGGCATTTCACATTTTCTAGAAATATTCCCAGCTTTCTGACATTGCTCACATGTAGAGACATAAGAATATGCATCTTTAAAAAGTGTAGGCCAATAAAAACCAGATTGTAGAATTTTAGCAGCAGTTCTAGTTGCACCAAAATGGCCACCGGCTTCTCGATCATGACAATGATGAATGATATTGGCCGTCTCTTCTTCCGGAATACATCTTCTTATCACTCGATCTGCACACACTTTGAACAAAAATGGTTCTTCCCAAAAATAATGTTTAACATCAGAAAAGAACTTTTTCTTTTGTTGATATGACAATACAGGGGGAAGAATATTGGCTACCAAATAATTTACAAAATCAGCGTACCAAGGAGGTTTTATCGATTGAAAGGCAAAAATCTGCTCATCAGGGAACTCTTCCAAGATTGGTTGCTCTTCTTCTTGCAAATTTGGGATTCTAGACAGATGATCTGCAACTAAATTTTCAATCCCCTTCTTATCCTTGATCTCCAAGTCAAACTCTTGCAACAATAGGATCCATCTAATTAATCTTGGCTTTGATTCTTTCTTTTCAAGGAGATGCTTCAAAGCAGAGTGATCAGAATATACTATAACTTTGGAGCCAATCAGATAAGAACGAAATTTATCAAAAGCAAATACTACTGCCAAAAGTTCTTTTTCTGTAGTCGAATAATTCAATTGTGCACCTGATAAAGTTCTACTGGCATAGTAGATGGTTTGAAAAACTTTATTCTTTCGTTGTCCTAACACAGCTCCCACAGCAAAATCACTTGCATCACACATCAGCTCAAAGGGCAATTCCCATTCTGGTGCAGCCATGATTGGTGCTGATATTAACTTCTCCTTTAAAGTGTTAAAAGCCTGCAAGCATTCATCAGAAAAGTTAAATTTGGCATCTTTTTCTAACAAACATGAAAGAGGTCTTGCAATCTTTGAAAAATCTTTTATGAACCTCCTGTAGAACCCTGCATGCCCTAGAAATCCTCTGACACGCTTTACTGATGTTGGTGGGGGCAATTTTGCAATAGCCTCTACTTTGGCTTTATCAACCTCTAATCCTTCTTTGGATATTCTATGTCCAAGCACTATTCCTTCCTGTACCATGAAGTGACATTTCTCCCAATTCAACACCAGGTTCGTTTCCTCACACCTTTGTAAGACCAATGCCAAATTATACAAACAATGATCAAATGATGTACCAAACACAGAAAAATCATCCATGAAAATCTCAATGAATTTCTCTATCATATCAGAGAAAATAGCCATCATGCATCTTTGGAAAGTTGCTGGTGCATTACAAAGGCCAAAAGGCATTCTTCTAAAAGCGAAAGTACCATAAGGACAAGTGAAAGTAGTTTTCTCTTGATCCTCTGGTGCAATATGAATCTGATTATACCCTGAATACCCATCTAGAAAACAATAGAATTCATGTCCTGCAAGTCTTTCCAACATTTGATCAATGAATGGTAAAGGAAAATGATCTTTTCTCGTGGCATCATTTAATTTTCTATAATCCATGCACACCCGCCATCCAGTAACTGTTCTAGTTGGAATTAACTCATTATTGTCATTTTTTAGAACAGTCATACCTCCTTTCTTGGGTACAACTTGCACAGGACTTACCCAACAACTGTCTGAGATAGGATAGATGATACCTGCATCTAATAATTTGATTACCTCAGCTTTTACCACATCTTGCATTTTTGGGTTCAAGCGCCTCTGGGGTTGAACAACAGTCTTGTGATGCTCTTCCATTAAGATCTTATGCATGCATATTGAGGGGCTAATTCCCTTAATATCGGCTATCTTCCACCCAATTGCTCCTTTATATTCTTTCAACACCCTAAGTAATTTCTCTTCCCTCAATTCTGTTAATGAGGATGAAATAATTACTGGTAACTTAGTGGTTGTATCCAGATAAGCATATTTCAAATGAGCAGGTAAAGGTTTAAGTTCAAGAGTTGGAGGTTCTTCAATTGATTGCTTAGGCTTTGTTACTTGTTTTTCCAACTCCTCAAACTTTAATACCTTTTTCTGTGAACATGGTGGCAGTGCATCCATGAAATTTATTTGCATCTTTATCTCCTCACTTTCAATTTCCTTCTCCCTTGACTTGATCAAACATGCTTCTAGTGGATCCTTGAATACTTCTTCCTGAAAGATTTTATTCACAATTGTATCAATTGCCTCAACTCTAAAACAAGAACTATCATCAGAGGGATATTTCATGGCTGTAAAAACATTGAAGGTAACTGAATCATCTTGAACTCTTAAAATCAGCTTTCCTTGTTGTACATCAATCAATGCTCTTCCTGTTGCCAGAAAAGGTCTACCCAAGATGAGTGGTACCTCAAAATCTTCCTCCATGTCCAAAACAATAAAATCTGCAGGGAAGATGAATTTATCCACTTTCACCAACACATCTTCTACAATGCCCCTCGGATACTTAATTGATCGGTCAGCCAATTGTAAGGACACTGTGGTTCCTTTTACTTCACCTAATCCCAATTTACTATAAACAGAGAAAGGCATTAAATTGATGCTTGCTCCTAAATCACACAGTGCCTTTTCAAAGTGAGACTCTCCAATAGTGCATGGGATTGTGAAACTCCCTGGATCTTTCAATTTTGGAGGAAGCTTGTTTTGTAGGATGGCTGAGCATTCCTCAGTAAGATTTACTGTTTCATATTCTTCTAACTTCCGTTTGTTCTTTAATATTTCCTTAAGAAACTTGGCATAACTGGGCATTTGAGCTAATGCATCGGCAAACGGAATATTGATATGCAGTTTCTTGAATACATCAAGGAATTTGGAAAACTGCTTGTCCATCTTATTTTGTTGCAGCCTCTGGGGAAATGGGATTGGAGGTTTATATGGTGGAGGATTATCAGGAAATAATGTTCTCTTGGTTGCTATCTCAGGTTGTTTGTTGACATCCTCATTCTTTTCCATAGTAGTTTCCTTCTCCACTTCATCCACTCGCATTTGCTTTCCACTTCTCAAGGTTATTGCTTTTGCATCTTCTCTAGGATTCTTTTCTGTATTGCTAGGTAAAGCACCTTGTTGTCTCTCTGAAAACATGTTTGCTAATTGCCCCATTTGCATCTCCAAATTTCTAATGGAAGCGTCTTGATTTTGGAATCTTGATTCAAATCTTGTTTCTTGATTTTGCATGTTGGTGTACATCTTAGTAATCATGTCCTCCATACTAGGCTTCACTACTTCTGGTTGTTTGAATCCTGGTGGTGCCCTTGTTGCACTTGGACTGCTCCATGAAAAATTTGGGTGATTTCGCCATCCTGCATTGTAAGTGTTGGAATATGGATTATTCTGTGGTCTGCTTGAGCTTCCAACAAAATTAGCATCTTCACTGCTTTGAGTTGATGATGACTGACATTCTGTACTTATATGTCCTCCACCACAATAATCGCATCTTACACTCTGCACCCTCATAACTGGACTACTTAAATTGTCTAATTTTTTGTTGAGTTTCTCAAACTGCACATTCATTGCAGTAAATGTATCCACTTCAAGAACTCCACTAACTTTCCTTCCTGGTAGCCTATCAGTAGGCCACTGATAACTGTTGGTTGCCATTTCCTCCACAAGCTCAAACGCATCTTCTGGTGTTTTGTTATGTAATGCACCTCCTGCAGCTGCATCTAACATAACACGAAGATTTGCATTAGCCCCATTATAAAAGGTTTGTACTTGTAACCATATGGGTACCCCGTGATGCGGGCATCTCCTCAGAAGATCTTTAAACCTTTCCCATGCTTCGCAAAGCGATTCATTGTCCATCTGCACAAAATTA
Source organism: Casuarina cunninghamiana (assembly GCA_028551485.1). Lineage (NCBI taxonomy): Eukaryota > Viridiplantae > Streptophyta > Magnoliopsida > Fagales > Casuarinaceae > Casuarina > Casuarina cunninghamiana. The sequence goes on from CM052369.1 coordinate 21,730,980, forward strand.
GAGATATCGTTACGCATTTTAGCCGACTTTGCGGGAGGAAAGTACTTACCTAGGAATTTCTGAGCTAAGTCATCCCATGTCTTGATAGATCCTGCAGGAAGAGAAGAAAGCCAAATTTTAGCTTTGTCTCTAAGAGAAAATGGGAATAATCTTAGCTTGACTGCATCTTCTGTGACTCCATTATATTTGACCATGTCACAAATTTCGAGGAAAGCTTCTATGTGGGCATTAGGGTCATCATTTGGCAACCCACTAAATTGTGCTGAATTCTGAAGCATTTGAATGAGTGATGGTTTGATTTCAAAATTATTTGCTTGAATAGTAGGCCTCGTGATGCTTGATGCAGCACCCTGAACTGTTGGTGCAGCATAGTCCTTCAGAAGTTTATGTGTATCATTATTGTCCTCCATTCTTTCAACTTCACTTCTTTGTTCTCTTAACTGCTTTCGTTGCCTTCTAAGAGTGCGCTCAATTTCTGGATCAAGATCAAGAAGTTGTCCTCCTCGATTACGGATCATACATATCTACACTCTCTAGAACAAAAGTACCTTAAGAACAAAATTCTTTTCTCCCTGCAAGAAAAGAATGATATAAGGACAATAACAATGGAAATAAAAGCTATATTAAAATTAGAATCAATTCGGTGTAAATATTAATCAACAATAAACAATTAATCCCCGGCAACGGCGCCAAAAACTTGTTCAGTAAAATTTTAACATACAAATGTATATGTTGAACAAGTAATATAATGATGAGAATGATTATCGTCCCACAGAGATTAATGTGAATAAATTGACTAATTACTGACGATGAATTGGTTCTACACTTTATCTAGCAAATGATCAAGTTTAAAAATATTGTAACAGAATATTAAACGAGAATTATCAATTTAAAGCAAGTTGATTCAATATAACAAAGATGTTAGAGCTATTGATTTCACCATAATTAATAGATATGAAATTCAATGATTGTATGCTTGCAAGAACAATAATATTCATGTGATGACGAAATTTCCTGATTTATTCACTATCCTATGTCTAGATATAGTGAAACTGCTTAGTTCATTAATTCATTATATCTCTATATATGAATTAAACAAACTAAGTGCATTAAGAGCTATGAATATTTCAATAAAGCCACATAAATAATGTGGTATATGTCTATCTACATGTCATTTATGGTTATATGATGTGAGAAGCATTTGCATATTATCGTCGTTCGAACTCAAATATGCACATCATAATAGTTAAGTGATGATTAATCACTACAACACATTGAATAATTCAACATATAACTCACATGAATATAATGTCTTGCATCACATGTCAATCAAAAAATTCATATCAACCTAATTAGGTTACATCTTAGCTCTAACAATAGAAAATTAGCTCATAATATTAAAATAAATAACAACCATACTCTTAAATAAACAAAACATCTCAAATTGGAAAAATAATAATGCTGTCACCACGTTCCTTTTCCTTTAATGAGCTGTTTATAAATAATATAAATACTGAAAAAGCATCTAAAATTATTAGGGAAAGAAAACACGTCAGCCGTCACCGCCGGCCACCGTTCACCACCGTCGGCCACTGTCCGCCGCCGTCAGCCGCCGTCCGTCTGAACCAAAATCTCCAGAATCTTCAGAGAAGATGTCAGGAGTACCGATCTGCCAACAGATTGTGCAGATTCGTTGTCCTTCAGTGTAGATCGGGCAAAACCTCCACACGGCTTCCACTTTGTTTCCCCGGAAATCACCACACAAAACACCTCAATGCAGCTACAAATTTACCAGAAATCTCTATAGATCGTTGAATATTGTTCCTGCTAGCAGAAATGGCCTCAGATCAGGCCGGAAAACATTGCTTCTTTGCCAGAAAAACACAACACTGTGATGTTGTTCAAGTCTTGACTAAAGAAAGGAGCTGGACGGCGTTCGCACGTTCCAAACACCTTGGATCTTTAGACAAGTCTCTGAATTCTGACGCTCTGAGAAAATCAGCCGGCCGTCGCACGACTCTTTTCTTCTTGGTTTTGCTCTGGTTTTCCTCCCTCTCTGCTCTCCCTCTTTTCTCTCTCTTCTGTCCTTAGATAAAAGCCTCACGTTCCTGTTCACCTTTTCTTCTCTTTCCTCTTTTCCTTCCGTTTTTCTTCCTTTTCTTCAATTTTTTCTTTTGTTTTGGATTTTGTTGAAGAAAACAACAAAAGTTAAATATATATAAATAATTAAAGAAAAAATCATAAAATAACACTCATGAAAGAAACAAAATAACTTAAAAGAAACAAAATAACTCTATATAAAATAGAGTTATCAAGCCCCCAGTCAAAAGGAGATACTATGTGCGCTATATTACAAAACATATCACACAAAATACGTTTAGAAGTCCACAATTTTTTGCAGCCGAAAATAAGAACCTTCTCACGTAATATTCACATATGGAATATGATAAAGATCAAGAATAATCTTAGTTGTTTAAAAAATAAAAAATAAAGTAAAAAGAAAAAAAGAAAGAAAGAAAGATTGATAGTCAAATAAGCAAAATATACAACTTTTGGAGCGTCCAAAATTTATGGTTTTCGAACACCTTCACCGTCAAAAAAAAAAAAAAACTGAAAACATCATACTAGAACCCCGGCAAGAGTAAGCATCAGCATCCTTGTCTAAGATTATAACTACATACATTAAAGTAATGACCTTTCGAGATCTACCCTAGCCAAAGATCATTTTCCAAACTTCTCATCTCTGACATGACATAAAAAAAATTAAAAAATTGTCACTATAAACTGTGAATGTTGATCAAGCAAAAACAGTGACATTGAAATTATGATGAAAACGAAGCAGGTAATTGAAGCAAAAACAATAAGGAAAACTAACGAATCAAGAAAAAGGAAAAAAAATAAATAAATAAAAAGAACATGATGAACGACTGGGATGCGAAAAATGAACATAAGAAAATTAGGTGATGACGAAATTTAAAACAAAGACAACAAACACCACAGTAGAACGTGGCTCCGACCAGTATCGTCGTCCCAAAATAGAAACGTATGTTTTGTCAACACGGCAGAAGCCAACATCAATCCCTTAGCTTTTCAAACAAATAGAAACCGATAGCCGGATGTTATATCTAGGTGATTATTCAGATTCATAATACTCTTCCTTTCTCGTTATTCGATTCAGTCTGCTTTCCTTTGTTTAGATCTGTGTATGCACTTGTACTTACCTCAGGCAAATGGCGTGGGTTGTGCTAGTCACTCCTTGGTATTTGAGTGGTTTTCAGTCGAGTTCGCCTCAGGTTTTTTTTCGTATATCGCTGTCTTATTGCCCATACCTTTCCCGATATTTGTTCGGGTACTCTGGGCGGCAAAATTGTTTGCAGAATTGTTTGCAGAATTGCTATTGTTGATCTTTGAATTTGGACTTTCAGGCAATTTCTTCTTGTCTCCGGATGCTTTTGGGCTCTTCACATTATTTTTCTGCTGTGAAATGGCTATCTTCTTGCCCTTACCGCCGACAGATGCCCTTGAACTGTTTGCCCCTTTGGTGCTTTCACCATTTTGATCTGTTCCAGCCATGATGCTATGCAGAGAACTTAACCAAGTCTGATCGATTGTAATATCCGCTGGTTTTGGGAGAACAAATGCCTACGGCTGGCGAATAAAGGTTAACTCTTGTACCATCAATCTAAATAAAGACAAGAAGAAAGTGCATTTGCATGCATGCCCTCCATAAATGATAATTACGTAGAAATAGTTTGACGTAGGTGCTTAATTACATTTATGAATAACCAGATGGGCGGGCAATAGAGATATAGAACCTCAAAAACATGTAAAACGCTATCACTACATTCAGTGTACAACATAAGGAGCCAAACAATTTCTTTTCTTTTTTTTTGTTTAAAAAAAAAAAGAAGGGAAAAATTGTATCTAATGGTAATTATCTTTTACTTGTATCTAGTGTTGCTCTTGTTTGACTCTAGTTTCTTTTTCTTTTTTTCTTTTTGGTCGGCCATTGTCTCCCTATAAACAATTTCCCCTCCCTCTTTTTGTATTTTTGTATTTTTGTATTTTTCTCATTTTGTTTCCCCAAAATTTGGACTACTCTAACGTTTCACCTCTCAGGAACTAGAAATTTCTTGTCGTAGCACTGGTTTTACTGGGATGGTTATTAACACGAGGTCTATTTTTCCTTTCATTTTATAAAACCATCAAAACTCTGATTAAAGAAACAGATTACAAAACGATGGCAATGCCCAGCAGTCATGGATGCTGTAAGAGCTACACTGGAGGAAATATATAGGTAAGGACGGCAGGAGATAGGGAGAAATCTCCTCCTGCCGCTCTGTGAAAGAGGATAGGATATACCTTAAACTTGAGATTTTTTTGCAAGAACGTATTTGACATGCGCTTACACTCTCTCCCTCCTTTTTCCGTCATGGAATAAGAAAAACTAAAAACAAAAGAAAAGGGGGTTTAGGAAGATAATTACCGCCATTGCTCTCATCCGTTGAAGATTTGCATGAAGTCTCTATCTTACCAATTATATATATTGTGTACATAGACCGCCAAATCGGGCTGCGACGACTGTGGAAGTCAACTTTCACCGAAAAAAAAAAAACTAAAGCAGAAGTTGAGATCTACGTTGTTGCCTTTATTGTCTTTCTGAATCTGTTTGTGTAAAATGTCTAAGTACAAAGGCCATTTTTCTTGCTACATTATTGCCTTTCTCGATATTATTTGTTTCATAAGTGAGTAGGTTACTTAGTAAATACCGCAGCCTATGTACCGCCAAAGTTCAGGCAAAATTGACTGCTGTTCATTCTCCAGGCCCCTAAAACGCAGTGCAAGCAGGCAGTTCTATCAAACATGGGAACCGCACAAAAACTAAACCCAGATACCTTCCGGATCCATTTAATTTAATGCCCTTTTTCATATTCGGGCTTCTTGAGGAAGAGTATTCTTTAAGTTCTTGATCAGTTTCGCCGGGAGGCTGATGGAGTGAGAGGCCACCGGATTGTCCCTTCATTGCAAGACAACTTGACACTTCCTCGTTTACTCTCTAAAAGAATAAATTGAAACCCCTATATGGTTATAGGGTAGTACGCAGATGGCATAATTGACTGCCGCAAAGTATGTTATGTTTCCTTCCATGAGCGCGCTAGCGTCATCAGCAGCAGACTCAGCACCTACATTGATAGGTGATCTACGTCAGCCCCCGCCGCGTTAGCCTTCGTCGTCTGCGTTTGAAAAATAAGCAAAGGATTCCAACCCTAGCTCCGAGGGCGCTGAATTGTTCGAATGCAAATCCGTGTAGAACTTGTACAAATTTTGTTCTTCTTCTTCAGGATTTTGGTTTGATTGAACGTTTAGTATATACATGTGGTTAAAATCGGATTGTAAATTGAGGGTTTTATCAATAAATCATAAATTTGTTTCATTGCCCTGTCCCTAGTTTCTTCTGCCAAATTCTCCTTCTCCGGTGACTGTCGATCCTCTTTTTCACTATCAGAAAAACCCAAATGAAGGCGTCAATAAAATGTTGAGCAAGCTGAATAGCTGTGGCATTTCTCAGTCTTTATTCTACGAAGCTTATTAATTAATATTCTATGTAGTCATTCAGCTTCATAAAGTATCGTTCGAGCTGTTTTCTGCGGGATGCATCTTCCCCTCTTAGTTCACGTTTGCAAATAGGGCTTGCCAATAAACACAGAACCCTAAAGCATTCAAATGCTTCATTGTTTTTGAGGTGCAACCTCAGAACCTCAACGAGTCCCAAAAACTCATTATAAACTAATTTGACACCGTTTAATCTGAAAAATATAAATTAAGAGAGAAGCAAGGGCACGCATTTGTCACTTGAGAAAGAATTCATCATCTCTGAACATAGCAAATAGGCAGTAAAAAAGCCAAGTTCTTCAATTGTTACTTGAAGATTGTTTCGAATAAGGGAAAAGGATGTCAGCCCTCCTTTTTCTCTTACCAATCCAGAACAATTAAAGTTGATATTATTTCGTTGATCCCAAAAGACAACGAAGCAAATTTTTCTATCAAAAGAAATAGAGCCAGGGAAGAGAGAACGCGGGGCAGTGGCAGTGGTTTGACCGGAAAGAAGACGCAGGAAACTCTCTCTTTGTTTTGTATATAATGACCGAGCCGATTCATTTCAGGACAAAATTAATACATAAATTTTCTGTCAAAACTTTCCGAGTTTTTGTGCATGTTATTTCCTATTCCTTTTGTGAAATACCAACATGTTATTAGAATGGGTTATCGGAACAAGTGCGTTCTGTTACTTTTGTTCAAACCTTATTAAGGACATAACCAAAAGCTGAGAAAGCCTGAAGCCAACTTTTCAACTGTCCACACCCATAGATAGCCACCCTTCGAAACGGTCAAGCGCCCTTTTCATTCATCTCCACCCCCAACCTCTCTTACAGAACTTTTGACCGTTATTTTCTTTACTTCTTTCAGTCTTTGCTCGCAAACTAGAAACCCGAGCACCTTGCACACAAAGTCGTTCAGCCTGCTAGTTTGAACTTGAAATTAGATGTGCTAGCGACTGAAAGCAACTACTTTGCTGTCATTCAAGCTGTAACCGCAACATGGGAATGAAATATATAATAATATATGCAAGGAGGGTAAGGAGAGAGAGCAATAGGCCCTGCCGGCTGGTGAACGAGGGAAGGATACACACCAGTGCTTACTCTCTTTCTCTTTTTTCCTCCGCGCAGACATAAGCAAAGCGGCTTTACCAAGAAGATCGAGGTAATTTGTAGCTTTGGACATCAAATGACGTATGATTTGCACGAAGTTTCATTTTCGCCAAAAAATTTTAATACATAGTATTATAGTTCTTGCTTTTGAGAAAGTTTAAAACTCAGCTTAAAGGTTAAATAAAAAAATTAGAGGGATATTTTTTATTTAAATTTTATTATAAAAATTACATATTAATATAAAAATTTTATCTTGTACACACGTTTTCATACATTTCAAAATTGTATAGTGTACAGTAAAGTCAACTCAAACTTTTATAATATGTTAAAAAGCTTAAAAAATTAATGTAAAACTTAATTTAAAAGTAAAAAGAAATTTCTTTTTCTCTATGGGTAAGACTTTGGTACGTACTAATTACTAGAAAACACTCCAGTGATTGTTGGCATTAAATTTCTTAGAATCTGACAATAACACAATCCCAACGGCCATTTGTCTGCCACATTTTTTGACTTTTCTAATAGTACTTGACTTCAAAAGGGAAAAAGTACACTAAATATTACCGCGACTACTCAGTCTAAATTTAGTGTAAAACGTTCTGCCGCTTTTGGTATAATGCATTTCCCCAGTTGGCTATCTCAGTAATGTTCAAGAACTTTCTGCTACACACGCCCAAAAAAAAAGGCACTACTTTCCCAGGTTCTTTTGAAACTCCTTTAAATTTGTGACTAGCGAAGAATGGTGATGCAGCGAGACAGGCCACCGCCATGTTCACGCTTAGTGCTTCCGAGTCCCAAAGTATTCTCGCAATCCTTGTACGAGTTTCAGGTCACGTGACGTAATGACTGCTGACTGCTGCAGAGTGCGTTGTGCCTTCCCACTGGCCTATCTTTTGCAATCCGTCCTGTAACCTTTTCGTTATCGGTCCAAATAGGCCTCTCAATATTTTATTCAGTCGTACAGTTTTATGAAAAATCTTATTAGTTGATAATTACAAACCGACAAGAGCATTTTTCCTGTTATTTATTAGGAGATGCATGTGCCCAGCCAGTTGCCGCCTACCGTTTGGGCTTTGCTTAACAAACATAGAATCTTAAAGTATTCTATCTCCCTCCCCCAACTAATATTTCCAATTCAGAAAATGTACTTGTTGCATTATTAGTACCTGTTAATTGCAAAATCGGTAAGAACATCTTTCTGATTGTCTATTATGAGATGTGTATTCCCCACCAGTTGACTTCTACCAACTGGGCTTCCTTAATAAACAAAGAACCTTAAAACGTTTTACCTCTTTCTCCACATTGAAATTTCAATTAAGAAAAGAAGTTATTATTAAATTTTTTTATTTTTTTAATAAAAAAAGGGTGGAAAATTTTGGTAACTATGGTTCTAAGTTACCTTGGTTCCAACTAAGTTAAAATATCCTGACTAAATTATTTCTTATTATTTACTTAATCAACAAGAACATCTAGAGGAGCATCTTTCAAGTTATTTATTATAAAACACATGTCCTCATTGAAAGGGCCAAGACAACATAACAACCCAAGAAGCAGTTTTGAAAAAAACTAGTTGCTACTTAAGAATTGAGGTTGCTTAACAAACATGGAACCTCAAAATATTATACCTCACTCTCCAAATTAGTATTTTCAATTTAGAAAATGTTCTTGTTACCTCACTTCTGGTTGTTTATTACAAAATCAATAAGAGCGTCTTTCTAGTTATTTATTATGGGATGCATATTCCCCACCAATTGATTTCTACCAATTAGGCTTCCTAAACCTTAAAACTTTTTAGCTCTTTCTCCACTTTGGTATTTCAAGTAAAAAGAATTGTTATTATTAACTTATTTTTGTTTCTTTTTTTCAATAGGCAAAGGGGTGAGAAATTTTGGTATTTATGGTTCTAGGTTGCCTTGGTTCCAATTGAGTTAAATATCTTTTGATTATATTATTTTTAGTTATTTATTATAAAATCAACAAGAACATCTAAAGAAACATCTTTTGAGTTATTTATTATGAGACACATGTTCTCATTGAAAGAGTTAAGAGAACGTAACAACACAAGAAGGGAGGTTTGAATTGAGTTTTGAAAAAAATCCAATTGCGACTTATGAATTAAGGTTGCTTAAAAAATATAGAACCTTATTCTACCTCCCTCTCCAAGCTATTATTTTCAATTCACAAAAATGCTTTTGTTACATTATTTCTATTTATTTATTACAAAATCGACAAGGACATCTAGAGCAGTATCTTTTGAGTTGTTTATTATGAGACACATGTTCCCATTGAAAGAGTTAAGACAACATAACAACCCAAGAAGGGAGGTTTGAATTGAGTTTTGAAAAAAATCCAATTGCGACATATGAATTGAGGTTGCTTAAAAAATATAGAAACTTATTCTACCTCCCTCTCCAAGCTATTATTTTCAATTCACAAAAATGCTTTTGTTACATTATTTCTATTTATTTATTATAAAATTGACAAGGACATCTAGAGGAGCATCTTTAGAGTTATTTATTATGAGACACTTGTTCCCATTGAAAGAGTTAAGACAACCTAACCACCTAAGAAGGGAGGTTTGAATTGAGTTTTGAAAAAAATCCAATTGCGACTTATGAATTGAGGTTTCCTAAAAAATATAGAACCTTGTTCTACCTCCCTCTTCAAGTTAGTATTTTTAATTCAAAAAAATGATTTTGTTACATTATTTCTATTTATTTATTACAAAACCGACAAGGACATCTAGAGTAGCATAATATTGCATAATAATAAATGTAGTTCAGTCAAAGAATGCTTGGTACGTGTATTCACTTTCTTTGACCCAACCAGCTAAGGAAGCTATACTACTGAGGAAAAAGCTCCTTCCTCCAAAATTTGTTTCTTAGCAGCCTCAAGGTTAAGAGGTCTTAAATTTAACACCCATTTTCCACACCCTTTTACATAACTCTTTTTTTTTTCAAAAAAAAAAAAAAAAACACAACAACAATGCCTTAGAAAAGTGTGCTTAAATCGCTACATTCATTCCAAGAGTGGAGATTTAGTAGCTGAAATATCCAAATGATTTAAATTTAACAAGGAACTGCTTGAAACCAAAAACCCCAAAAGTAATCAAACTTCTACGGTGTCAGTATCTCAACCTTAGACGCCTAAATCAACTACATCTTTGAATGCAAATAAATTGACAAGTGAGAAATATGTTTACAACAAGGACCATAAATCTGGCCATCAAACTTGATTAAGCACAAGTTTCTGATGATTGAGCGGAGAATAAAAACTAGAGCGTTGTATTTTGTTTTCACTGAGAGAATGCTTTCTGTCAAGGCTCATACCCGTTTGTAGCATTTTTTTGAAATTCAAAGCCAGCCGTTCTTCATGATCAGCATTTTCTCTCAGGACAGCACTCGGTTCTGCAAGTTGTGCATGATCAGCATTTCTTCATTAACTTATGCGCAGGCTGGGCTCAGCTTATGTTGCGAGGGCTGCACTGTTTTACGCAGGCTGACAAGGTCTTTCTTGTTTGGTCTCTACGAGACGCGGGTCTCTCTTGAATTGGATCAAATCGATACAGCACGGGCCTCTTCATGAACTGGACCATAAAATATCATTAATAGTAACTTGGTCCACAATAGTTAAAACACATGAGGCCATGTACAATTAATCCAACAAATATCCTCACGAGGTCATACAAAAAAATACTTCAACTAATATTCTTATGAGATTCTAAAATATTAATCCAATAAATTTAATTATAATTTCATAAGAATATTAATATAATGAAAAAAATTATAAGTCTATGAAAGAATTAATTCAATGAATATAATTAGCCAACACATTAATCTCATCATAAAAAATATTAAATAAATAACTCAACAAATTTGATTTGTAAATCATTCGGTAGTATTCTAAGAAGTTTATCTGGTGAATTCATGATCTCTAGGGTTTGTGTGATACAAATCCTGAGTGACTAAGTTTTGGGCTTTTGCTTCTATTGCTATACACTTTGTAATTCTCATTTTTTAGAGGGTTTCGAGCCATAAATTCATTATCAAATGGTTTTGATAGGCACACTTCCTAACTTGGATAGTTTGGGGTGATTTAAAAGCAAAATTGAGTGAGGATTGACATGTAGGACTGATTGATGTGCAAGGTTGTGCATAACTTTTCTTGTATAGAAAAGTTGGTATATTTTTGTAAGGATCAATTGATTCTTGTTCGACTTAGTAAAAAGGGCTCTCTAACTAGATTACTAGAGGTGGGAATGGGAGTCGGTTTAGCATCAAACCAGGCCAACTTTGGTGCAAAAATTTCGCAACTCTATCTCTACTTCTTCATAATTTACTGTTATGAGTGCTGATTAATTTAATGAATTAATTGCAAACTCATGCATATAATCTCCCTTTAAATCAAAACATAATAAATCTCACTTTACAAATCCAAACAGAAATTCTCACTACCTCCCTTTCCCTTCTTGATTGTCATTACGTCCTTCACAAATAAGAGAGGATTTTTAAGTGTTTCGGCCTAAAACCCTTATGGGCTACATCCACAAATCCGTAACTCTCGTTAGGGACTCTCTCACTTAATGAAATCAATTGAGCACAATAGTTTGTTGATCACAATAGACTGCAATCCTGGTTTATCATGTCCGACGGACCAAATATAAGCTTACCCCCTTCAAATCGTAAGAAAACTCACTAGTTTTGCAAACCCAAAAGTCACCAGAAATCTCTAAAATCTCGCAGCAGAGGGCTTTTCACAAGAACTTTCAATAATGATGGTTTTTGCTAAAACAATACAGAGTATCTAAAGAATATCTTCACCATTCTACAACTTGCAATCGAAACCCTGTATATTTATTGATGTTCCAATGTATTTCACAAATGCTGCTTTTGATTTGGAGGCAGATATACTCGTTGAAAGTATTAAGGATTAGTTCGATTGAATGATTTTGCAATTAAGCTTAATCTAATAATGTCAAGACCTGAGACCGTGGTAGAGGTTTTGGCCTTATGGGGACCAAACATTAGTTTTGGTTTTGGTGATATGGGACTTAGTTAGCCTTTAGTTATAGGATTTTTAGTATGATGATTAAATTTATGGCATTTGATATTAAAGTCAATTTCACATCTCAAGTTTGATCATGAAGATGGTAACCTATAAAAAGAGTTACTTGACATATAAACATCACAACTGGGGCCAAAGATGTCCCTAAATGCCACAAGTACAGACATAATAGGGCCAAAGTGGAGCCACAATGACGGAGTCACTATGGACGTCGATTGTAGAGCAAAGTATTTTGTCATAATTTGGAACCTCTGGTAGAGGTGTGGGCTTATGGTGGCCAAACATTAATTATGGTTTAAGTGATATAAGACTCAGTTAAGTCTTTTAACTTCAGGGATTTTGATACGATGGCTAGGTTCTTGTCAAGCTGCTAGGGAAGAATCAACTTGCGAAATGAACATACTAGAACTTCCTCAAACAAGCAAAAACAGTTTGAGTGGGTAGATGTCTTTGGCCCTTTTTTTTAGTTATGCAAAGCTACCTTATTCCAAAAATGACATAATTTTCTGAACTGCCTTGTTCTGAGAGCGACCTAGATTTGTGTGCTGTCCGGCATGGATTCAGACAAGGATGCACTTCACATCTAACATACTTGTTTCTATGGTTCCGTTTTCTAGGAATAGCTAGGAGCTAAATCAAATGGTGGTAGCCATGAGAATAGCTAAATGAAGTGTTGCAATTGCATTTGTATATAAAACTAAATACTACATGTAGATGTATGAACTATACATTAATTAATTTTAGACATTGTAGTGAATGCTTATGATACTATGAATTCTAGTATTCGTACTTAAAATTTGTGTGCAGGAGGAAAGATTCATGTTGAAAGTATAATGCCTTATCATGAAAATTAAATGAATGAAGTGTTTCTTCACCCTTTAAGCTAATTTTTAAGTTAGACTTCTAACATTGTATTGGCGACTAGGTTAAACTTACTTCACCCCATGCAAACTACTTGGTGCCTAATGGTGCTTAGCATGTAAGAGTGTGTGTACAAGATAAAAATCTTATACCAAAAATATAATTTTTTATGGTGAAACTTAAATGAAGTATTTTTTTTCAACTTTTGAATTAACCTTTAGATTAAACTTTAAGCCTTTTGACAAAATTAGTAGTAAAATTAGATAATTTTACCACTCATCAAAGAATTGTCAAGTTGGCTTAGAAAGTCTAACATCCTTCTAGATGACATTTACATATTAGGGTTGCCCAATAGACATAGAACCTTAAAATATTTTGTGTCTCTTACCATATTTATATTTTCAATTCAAAAAACATTCTTACTACCTTACTGAGTCTCCATGAATAAGCTCTTATTAAGCTTTTATTGATCTTGTATTCATTGGGCTAGAGCTTAGGTAAAACTTGCCTTGGAAGTTCTAGTTCAAACGAAGCAAGCTCTGTTTCCACAAAAAAGACAAATCGATGAGGTCAATTGTTGTTAAAAGTGGATGTTGTTTCATATGTGAGATAATAAGCCCTTAAAACTGATTAGCATTGTAGACGAGGGTTTCTTTATGAAATAGGTTTTACGTTGGGTTTTAGGCCTCTGAACATGGTACTATAGCTCAAATTCTGAATTCTAAAATTTCCAGCTGCAAGGTCTGGAAGATCAACGTCTCAAGCCGACTACCGCCCAGGTGATGGAAGTCAGCAAGGATGGCCACCCAGTGTCAAACGGCTATGAAAAGGGAGGCACTGGCTCACCAACCTTTGCCTCCCCGCAGCCACCATGGAACTTCCAAGATAAATATTACAAGTTGATAATGCAAAATCATAGTCTAGAGCTCAAACCACTTTTACTTTTTATATGTTGCATCAAGACTTTTTTAATGACACAGTTTTCATAAATAATAGAAGCCTTAAGATTGTCGATGAAGCCCGCTACCTCTCTCGCAGTTGGCTAAAAAAATAACGAAGGGCCTTTGCTTCAATTATGGTGATCAATTCACCCCAGGCGTTTGGTGGGAGAAGCTCTATGTGTTGGAGGTGTTGTGGGCCTCTACGAAGGAAACGGGCGACGAATGGGAAATAGAGCGCAAGGAACTCAAGGAAGAAGAATAATTGGAACTATCTGTGAATTTGATTTACAAGGCAACGATAGCAACGAGAAAAAAATTCAAAGGCTTTTCAAAAAGTGCGACAACTCAAATCCTATATATTTTGTTTCTCTTGTTCATATTGCTTTGTTGTTGTATGTATATCCTTACAGAAAACTTGAATTATTATTATTTGTTTATTGAAGTGAAAGTTCACTTCAAATCAAAAGATTGGGTTATGTGGCACGCTAAGCCTATGGTCCATTGAAGTTGGGCAAAGGTACACCAAACCACTTGAATATTGGTCCCAAAAATTAAACTGATATATATATATATATATATATATATTTGGGATTACATTATTCGGCTATATGTGCAAAGCAAGTTAACTCATGATAGTTTATTTGACTATGCATCCAAATTACGCCAATAGCATTTAAGTCAAGATAGTTTACTCACACAAGTAATTAGAACTACAAGTCTAGAAAGTTTTCTCATCCACAAGTTTACTTAATCAACTTAAATATGTTTACTTTATAATCCATTTCTTCTTGGCAATGAAAAAAAAAAAGGGATCCTTTTAAGGAAAATTGTTACACTTTGTAATAGTAAATATTTTCAAAATAGACTTGTTGAAATATTAATTTTATTGACTAGAATTAGAAAAATATAAGTAAACATCTTTATTTAAGAACATTAAATCCTCTTAGATGAATATTTTGTTGTATCATAGCTTGAGGATTGCTAACTTGATTTGGATTATATTCCTAAGATTTTGTATCCTTTTGTTCTTAAATAAATAAACTCAAATATTCATAAAAGAAAATTGTTAAACTTTGATAAATTGTGAAAACTCCCATTTCAACTCCCTTTTTGAGATTTATTCATTACTACCTGCTTTCAAATTTTCTGGGGCTTTTCTGGTGTGAAAGAACTATATAAAAATTTTGTACTATTTCTAGATGGTAGTTGTGGCATGTGAAAAGTCTCCTTTAACTTGATTGGCTAAAAGAAAAATATTGCTTGAGACAAACCAGTCAATTGTTGTGCACTGTTTCTGCTCTCTAATTCTTGCCTCATTATTGTTTATGTTAGCAAAATAATTAACATATTTACACAAAATTAAGACATGCCGAAACAGATTTTCGAAAGGTGTAATAATTTTGCAGCCAACTCAACCCTCACTTCTTTGATTGCCATCTATTAACAGTTTATAAGTTTCTATTGTTCATTTGCTTGAAATATTTGAATAGCAATAGAAAAAAGGTTTTTCAATCGTTTACTTTCAACAATCCAGCACACACAAGTTGGACTTAGCAAATTACTTCTTTAGTTACGAGGGAACCAAAAAGAAGAGTAAGGAGAATGGTGACTGTTCTCTCGGTCTATAAATGCCAAGGGGATATTTGGCTTTTCACAGGGGAGCAGCTGGGCTGTTGTCAACAGTGGCTGTAGCTCTTGGGGAGAGAGACGAAGGTGGTTAAGGTTTAGGCGTGAAGGAGGGAAAAGTGTATGAGTGATGAGAGGGCAGGGGCTTTAGATTTTATTCAATTAGCTGGAAAGAAAGCAAAAGCGATCTAGACACGTTTAACTACAGTTTTCAAAAGTTATTGCATGGTCTAATCCCTAACAGTTGATAATGACCATTATAGGCTTATCAAAAGCATTTAAAGTCTTGAGTGGTCTCCCGTTTTGCACCCTTTTGTTTCAACTTCAGTACTTTGTTGCTTCTTGCACTTGGTAACAGTAAGCTTTTTTTGAAGATTGAAAAGGTGCTAATCATACCTATTATGTTACCATACTGTGTGACCTACTATGATAATACGTTAGATCTTATAATAAAGCTTAATATATTACAGTTATTGTGTATAAGTTATTTTCTTTAAATAGATTAAGTCTTACAATCTATAAATGTAAGATTTTGATCCTTGTAATGGAAGAAGCTGTCTTCCTTTATACGAGCTTTGCTCAAAATTTTAACCCATTAATGAAAACAGTAGATCATTTTCACAGTTTCTTCATAGAGCCAATAATTTTGTTGGGTTCTCCCGAGTCACATATAACCTGTAGCGCGCTCCGTCTTCGTCTAATTCTGGTCATGGTTTTGGTTTCTCAAGTGTTGTCCGAAAGATATCTTGTGAGCACGCTTGCGAAGGACTCGGCTACGTGAGTTTTCTCTCTCTTCCAAATGGACAGGTGCGGTGCGCTTTGGTTTTTCTCTCTCTTTCAAACGTAAAGGTGGTGGGTTTTCTCTGCACTCACATCGACTTTACTCTGTCAAATTAAAGAAAAAGGTGAAAAACTAAAGCTCCTGTCCTTTAGCGCAAAGCTTTTATCCGACGAGTTGCTCGGTAGTATGGTTACGTGGGTTTTCTCTTTCTAATCCAAATGGAAAGAGTACTCAGAAGGGACTTTGCCAGCTAATTTTATCCCTTATTTCATAGGTTTTCTCTGTTTCTTCAGCATTGCACCAAAGCAAACAGGTTTTCTGGCTTTTGTCAACAAAATTTTGCTTTGTTTCTTGGTTTTAACTCTACTATTCACACCAAGCAGCCACACAAACCTTGGTTTGAGTACTGTATCAAACAGTTATTTTTCTTAGATACATGCTGGTACAAGTAACTTGGAGAATTTTCTGGCTTTGTGCTTCTCACAGTTCTTTCATCGAATATCTAGTGTGCACAGTCATTGCTCCTTTTGTTTCTATTCTCTGGGTCTTCATGGGCATTTCATCAAACACTCAGTTTGCTTGATTTTGTTTGCCATATTCTCCATTGCAAACAATGTCACCACCTCATAGCTATCATGTCATCTAGGGTTTCTAGTAATCCTAAATATGAACATTGTAGATGAAAGGGGCACCATAAGAAAGGTAGTTATTGTCTTAAGAGGCCTTAATGTGAGCATTGTCAACTTTTTGGACTTAAGAATGAAGCTTGTTAAAGCTTAATGGCTATCCTCTAGATCACAAGAATTTTGTTGGTAATTTTTCTATCAACCTAGCCATTATTAAGCCTAATCATTGTATTTTCACACCAAAGTAGTATGATCACATTATCTATTTTATCAAGGAGGACTATGATAGGATCTTTTATACTAATAGAATAGGTATTCCAGATTCTTTTCCTTACATTTGAATTATAGATAATGGAGCTAGTGATCATATTACTGCTAATTTTAATTGTTTAAAATTTTCTATTAAATGCATGTTTAAGTTTAAATATGTTAAACTGCCAAATAGAAAACTAATCCAGGTGACCCACACTGGTTCCATAACACTAGCTGACAGTTTGAAATTGCACACTGTACTTTACTCTTATAATTTCAAATACAATTTGTTGTCCATAGCAAAATTCACTACCTAGAATCATTGTTTAGTTGTTTTTTATGCTAATTTATGTGTGTTGCAAGACCTTTTGATAGGTGATGTCAAAGGCATTGGTAGAATGCAACATAGACTTTATTTTTTTTTGTACCCAATGAATAACCATGTTAGCAAATCTTTTTGTATTGCACCAGCCCTTTCAATTATTTCAGCATATAATGACTTTAGTTTTCATTTATGACATTTGAGACTTAGTCACATATATTCATCTAAATTTAAATTTTTGAATGATTTCAAAGATTTTTCACTTTCTGATTTTCATTACTTAATTTACCCTTTTGCTAAGCAAATACATGATCCATTCATTATTTGCACTAAAAATGTTAAAAATCTTTTTGATTCAATCCATGCAGATATTTTAGGACCATATCATGCTCCAAATCATAATGGTTCAAAATATTTTCTAACCATCGTTGATGGTTTTTCATGAGGGACTTAGACTTTCCTCATGAAACATAAGACTAAAATGATATTACATTTTGAACATTTCTTCAACATAATTAAAAATCATTTTAGTACCTGGATCAAACCCATTTGTTCAGATAATGCAACTTTTTTCTTCAATTCATCATGTCACAAGTTGTTTTCATCATGGGGTATAATGCATGCAAGCTTATTTGTATATACCTTATAACAAAATGGTGTGGTAGAACATAAGCTTTCTTACTTATTGATATTGCACAAGTATTAAAATTTTCAAGTCACATGCCCACATGTTTTTAAGGTAAGTATATACTAATTGCATATACATTATCCATCACATTCTTTTTTCAATTTTACAAAGAGAATCTCTTTATGAAGTGATTCATGGGAGAGCTTTTAACCTCTCCAAACTTTGAGTCTTTGGTTGTCTTTACTATGTTTCAATGGTAAGGCATAAAAACAAATTTACCTTTCAAGCTTTTCCTAGTATTTTTATGAGATATCCTTTTAGACAAAAATGATATAAATTTTATGACATTGAAAGAAAAAAACCTTTTGTGAGTCATGATGTTCACTTTTATGAAAATGTTTTCCCTTCTATAAATATAAAGACTATATACCATTTCCTAGAATTTCCTATGATAACATCTCGAGATGAGGAGCCTATGCAACAAGTTGTTAGAGTTAACCCTAATTCAGATGCTTAGGTAATCCCTCCTACACAATCTGATCCCATTCATATACTACCACTCATACTATACTAGATATTACCACTTCTAGTACATTAGGTAGCCAATCCAATGATTCTACCTTGGAGATTCCACATCTTCATTCTGCTTTATATTTTCACTTATAATGAGATAGGGGATAATCTTTCCTCACCACACATGCCTAATTCCATAATCCCTCCACCATTTCCCAAATGATCTACCAGAATGTCCAAACCACCTATATGGACATAAGATTATGTTTGCAACAATGTTATCAGTTCATCCATATAGTACCCTATCTATAACTATGTATCTTATATACATTTACCCATTCTATATTAGCACTTCATAGTAGGCATTTCACTTAAGACAAAACCTTTGTTCTACCATGAGACAGTAAGGATTCTAGATGGTGAGATGCCATGGATTAAGAAATTAAGCATTAGAATTGAATGGAACATGGGAACTAGTAGACTTACCACCGCAAAGAAAACCCGTAGGATGTAAATGGATATATAAGATTAAGTATCATATTGATGGGAGTACTGAATATTTTAAGGCTCATATAGTAGCCAAAGGTTATAGTCAAACAAAAGGAATAGTTTATCATGAGACTTTCTCTCCTATAGTAAAATCTATGACATACAGAAATGCATTATTTATTGTTTTACAACGTAAATAGGCTATTCGACAAATGGATGTCCATAATGCATTTCTACAAGAAGAATTAGATGAGGAATTATATATGAAATCACCACATAAAAGTCCTTTTTAAGGGAGTCTAAAGTATGTTGGTTGAGAAAATTTTTGTATGGGTTAAAGCAAACCTTATGACAGTGGAATGAAAAGTTTACAAAAGTTTTAGTGTTTGCTAGTTATTGATAATTGCTATATGAGTATTCTTTTTTCACTAAACGAGGAGATGGTAATACTATTTTAGTGCTCATATATATGAATGATATCTTAATCACTAGTGACAATACATAAGAAATTGAGGCTTTGCAAACTTATCTTTATTCTACATTTTGAATCAAGGATTTAGAAGAACTCAAGTATTTTTTTGGAATTGAGATCCTTCAAGATTCACATGGCATACATTTTAGTTAATGTAAGTATATCTTAGAATTGATTTCTGAATTAGGACTATCAACTATAAAGCTTGTTGGAAATTTCATAGAGAAAAATGTTTTATTCACTAGGTTAAAATATTAAGAGTGAGTTCATCCACAAATAGATGATCTACCATTTGAGAATATCATAAGTTATCAGCAGTTGATTGGTAGGCTGAATTATCTTGATATGACATGCACTGACATAGCTTTTAGAGTGCACCTCTTAAGTTAGTTTATGTATGCTTTAAAACAATCCCTCTAATGATGATTTTCTCTTACAAGCTTTTTGTGATAAAATGCCCTATGACACATCAATCCACTACTAATTTTTATCTTACAATTAGACATTTAGTAATTTCTTAGAAAAGTAAAAAGCAACTAATTATGACTCTTTCTTCAATAGAGGCCAAATATAGGGCCATGGCAACCATTACTTGTGAGATTATTTGGGTGGTTAGTCTATTAAAAGATATAAGAATTAATATTTCATAACTAGTGCTATTAGATTATGATAATGAGGCAGTGCAAAAATTGGTAGAGAACCTAGTCTTTCATTAGAAGACCAAGCACATAAATGTTTTTTGTCATTTTATTTAAGAAAAAATATGTCATGGTTTAATTAGCACAACACATGTTAGGAGTGATGGCCACCTTGTAGATATTATGACCAAGACTTTAGGGACAAATCAGTACTATCATTTTCTCAGCAAGCTTGGGATCTTGGACTTCTTTTGACCCTCAGCTTGAAGAAGGGTGTTGAAGATTGGAAAGGTGTTAATCACACCTACCATGTTATCATATTAGGTAACATACCATGTTACCATGTTAAGTCATAGAATAAGGCTTAATATATTGTAGTTATTGTGTATACATTATTTCCTTTAAATAGATTAGGTCTTACGACCTATAAATGTAAAGTTTTGATCCCTGTAATGCAAGAAGCCATCTTTATCTTGTATGGGTTTTGTTCAAATTTGTATCCCATTAATGAAAAGAGTAGAATATTTTGATAAAGGAAAGAAAAGCTTTGGTTTATAGATGTTTCGTACAAAGCCCAACAATTACTACTAGTCCAATAACTTTTTCTTTTTTGAAAAACATGTAAATTTATTTCTAAAAAAAAAAGAGTACAAAAGCTTAAAGGCATACCCCTAAGCTTTAACTATTAGCATTCAAAATAGCTAAAAGCCCATTGCTTTAACTTTTATTTTCAGTTTGCTTAAAGTAATAACCACTTAACTTTAGAAAGCTTTTTAACAAAGCATTGAAGATGGTATAAACCGTATTATGTTTTTAAATTTTCTTAGGGGCATGCTTTGTGTTTCTTACTTCACTATTGTAGACCAATGTGGCCAAGCACAAATGTTGTGCATAGACCTTGAATCCCGTCCAAATAACTTATAGATGAAGTGAAAATCCTATGACGTATTAAAAAGGAAATACAACTTCATTAAAGCAGAGCTATAAAACAAATTCTTTTCCTAACAGAAAGTCAGTCCAAACATAGCAATATATTTCTTAGGAAAACAATACATAACTTTATCACTCATTTCAGAAGGCCTTTTGAGAGAACTAGAGAACATTAAAAACATTTGAACTTAAGCACAACGAGCATACACTGCGGAGATAATTGAACACACGGTTTGTATAAAAGTGAGTATAAGGAGAGCAGCAGCTACAGCAACAGATGTTGCAGCCCATGGTGTGCTGAAGTATTTTTGTTTCAAGTCAGCCTTCCACTTGTGCCAGGGTTTTCTGTAGTAGCTGTCCAGCTCTGCACAAAGACTATAAAAATAGAATTTCTTCTTGTCAAAAATAGCCCCATCCTGAAGTTTGTTAATGAGAAATGACCCTCGCTTGTTATTGCTACACCTGTTCTCAACAATTCCATGCTCAGCCAATAACTTCACATCCTCTTCAGTATTAATAAGGCAATTCATGAGGATAACGTAATCATTTATGTAAGCATCATCTTTGCAATAGCATTGTTCAAAGGCAATAAAATTACGGATTAGGATCTCCGTTTCATCCCCTATAATAATTTTAGGGACTTTTAGCTGCCTCTTCTTGAAATCAAGATCAAATAAGTTTTTGCTCAACCCAACTTCAAATTTGACTCCAGCCCGATGCAACTCCGTGATGCTAGGTATGGTTGTTTCAAGTTCCTCTCGAGCGTGCGTGCTCGAAGGTAGATGTAACTGTCTTAGGAAGTCAACAAAATGTACAATGTTAGAAGGATCAATTTCTGCTATTCTGCATTCCGCAACCTCCAAACCCATTTTGACTATGAAGAAGTTATGCACGAGGTCGAAGATGCAAACTGGCTTTCCATGCTCTGTTTTGTATGTTCCCCGGTGGTTAAAAAGATCATTAAGAATGAAGAATGGAAGCTGATTTTCAATCAATAGCATATCAACCCATATGTCCTGTAGTAGCCATGGTTTTCCAAATATGCGGTCCTCTTCCAATTCGTGGTTCTCCCCTTCAACTTGCAGTGTACAAAATTCGGACTTGAATAAGACGCCAATAATGAAGGCAGCATCCACTAGAATGATTTCAACAAATTTGTCACTGTCAAACTCAATGGGTTCATCATAACAAGCACGCAGTTTCACTTCGTTTTGCTTTACAACTTCCTTATAGGACTCTATGCTTTCGTTGGTCCTGTCAATAAGATCTTCCAGGTACTTCACTTTTTGCTTTTCCATGGCTTGTAGGTGTTCTTGTCCATGATGAATGGGACCAATGGATACTATGCTGGGTGTATAGGCCTTTGGATTGACATGACGCAGTCGCTTAGGAACCGTATAGATACTTCTAGAAGGCAAGCAAACCAAGCTTTCTGATTCATTTCTCCTAGATTTTCCCAGTGGAGGGTTTTCAATGTCGAATGGACCATCATTATACGCATTCCTTTGCTTTTTTCTGAGCCCACAAATTCCAATACAGTGATCAAACATGAAGTAAGGATCATTAGAGGCAACATCAACATATCAAAATTTTCAATAAAAAATGATCATTAAGAAATTCAAGTGTGTATTGACCTTAAATAAAGATTTGATCATTTTCCTTCATGCGTGTATTGACCAATCACTTTAAGGTCGTATGAACTTGTATACTCATTTGTGAAAATAGAAAGAAGAGACAATTAAATGATTTATATTGTAGATATTGGATATTAGTCATTTATAGTTCTTTCGGTTTTGTTTTAAGGATTACAGTTTTAGTTTGCTACTTAATACATTCAACCAATAATAGAATTGTGGAAAGTTATTGCCAATAGAAACTAGGAATTCAACGTAGAAAAAGAGTTAAATTTGCACGTACATGCGAATCTCATATAACCTCCTTTTCTCTTTTTTATTTTGTCTCTTATTGATCTTTTCACAAAGCTCCTTTATTAGCCCCCAACCGAGAAAAAAAAAAGGGAAACCTGACAATACAACTTAAAAATATAAACTGTAGTAGGTATCATGCTCTCTTATTCTTAGAGTACTCTTAATTATATTTATTCCATCTATAAGATATTGAATATCATATACTAAGCTCATCTAAATCTCAGTACTTTAATTTAAATCTTATCATATCAAGAATTATCTCTACTTGGAGCACAAACAAAAATTCCATGTTTAACGGCCTATTAAACATAATCAAGTTAACCCCCAGGAGTGTGGTTCAACTGGCAAAGGCTCGTGTGGGATTCCCTACAAAGTAGGGGTCCTGGGTTCAAAACCAGTTGGCTGCATCCTTGACATGAAATGGGCAAAATGCTTTGGGGTGAGTGTTGGGCCCTCCAGTTTGAGCCACCATGCAAGTGGTGGGGGTTCTGGGTCATCAAAAAAAAAAACATAATCAAGTTTGAGTTGTGAGTGAAAAGATATAGCATATGTCAAAACATATAAACCTAAGTGATATGAGAAGACAAAATGATACAGGCGTACTCTACCTGATATGGAGACGTTTGTTTTGCCCTTGAAGATCACCGGCACTAAGCTCCAAAGACATTTGCTCTTTTTTGGATAAATAGCGGATTTGCGGTTCCTTCAAAAGCTGAGAGCTGCTTCTCTGTTTTATGAGCAAGGACCAAAGTCCCTCTCCTCAGGTACGAGTTCCTCCGAAAGTCAAGTTTCAATTTTGGTTCCGCGAAGGATGAGAAACTAAAGTATAGATAGGATACAGGCCCGGGACCAGCAATCCATCTATGAGTGTAACCACGCAGGTTCTCCCTTACCCTTTATAGAAACATATATATCATTACTTTTCCAGTTGCTTTAGGTTTTCATTGGTGTTGCGGACTTCACTTACCATTGATTTAGAGCTTTATTTGTTGGTGGGCTGGACCAAAGTGAAAAGGCACCTGAAGCCACTTTAAAGGCATGCGACCAGGTCATTATTCTTTATTTTCTTTCTTCCTTATCCATTCAACTTTTGCGTACCATTTCTCATTAACAAATTTAAAGACAGGTTGTCAGGTAAATTAGCTTTATGTAAAGTGAGACTAGTCCAGCGCTCTCTGCATAAACAATCGAAAAGAAATCCTTAGAAAACATTACAACTACTACCATTAACTTTTTGTGCTCAATTGGACGCATGCCGCTTTTATTTTCAATTTGTTGCCAGGCAAAAAGACTACAATCTTATAGCAACGTGGGTTGGAAATGGCATTTCCACGGTTTAAGTCCATCTTTCCGGCTTGTCCTACTGTTTAAGGGCTTAGAACCTAAGAAAGCCTCAGTGAGCATCTTCCCGCTTTCAAAGATTTCGCAGTCTAGCCCTCAACTTCTATATCAACATGCTCTTGAAGTACTAGCATTCATAGATGAAGACGTGCTTAGCCTTCCGCAAAGACAACGAATATGCATTAAAACAATTAAAGAGGCAAATGATCTGATATTAAACACTAGGTTGAGTCATGGAAATTAAAAAAGCTACCAAGTTATTAACTTTTTGTAAAGTGGACATTTTCCAGTATTCATTGCATACAATATCGAAAGGCAATCCTTACCAAACGTTACAACCACTACCATTAACTTTTTGGCCTCAAGTGAATGTATGTCGCTTTTATCTCTCAAATTAATGACCAGTATAATTCTACTGCAATATAGGTTGGAAATAGCACTTCCATAGTTGAAGAGGATAATGATAAGTTATTAAACACTGCTTTTGGGTGAAGGAAATAAAAGATCTCTAATCATGTTAATTAAATTTTGTACCCACCCACAGGTAGTCCACTTGGTAAGGGTTGGGCTTGGGATCCTTGAGGTCCCAAGTTCAACTCCCCATGGGGAGCATTTGTGATTTAAGTGGGGGGTCATGGCGGTGGGTTGCTGTGCTAGCCTTCCCCAAGGATTAGTCGAGGTGCGCGCAAGCTGGCCCAGACACCTTGGTTACCAAAAAATAAATAAATAAATAAATAAATTTTGTAAAGTGAGAGGACCCCGATACTCTTTGCATACAATATCGAAAAGCAATCCTTAAAAAATGTTACAACCACTGGCAGTAACTTTTGACCTCAACTAAACACAACATGCTTTTATTTTTCAAATTCGTTGCCAGGCAACGTGAGCCCGAGATGACATACTCAATTCTAGGTTTGTCTTTTCATTTTGTCTTATTGTTTAAGGGCTTAAGAGAATGGAAGAAAGGCTTTGTATGAATCTCCGCATTCAAAGATTTTGCATTTCACTTTCTCTATCAACGTGCTCTTGAAATACTGGCATTGATATGTCAAATAACTTAATTTTAAAGAAACAAAAAGAAAGGGTTCCTTTGAACAAATTTTCTTATTTTTAATAAATACACACCAAAAAATTCCAAACAACACATATTTTTAACTAGGCTAGGCACTTGTCAACTTCAGTATGAATTTGACATAAATGTTTAAACATTATAACATGGGAGAATTCTTATACTGCAGCCTTATATTTTAGCTTTTCCAAGTGCCTGAGTGGTAATTTTGACGCCTTTTTCATTCGTTGCTGTTGAAAGATGATGTTATCTTTCGTACAGCCCATACATATAGGGGCCCATATTAGGCCCAAAGCATATATTATTCTTTATTCTTTTCACGGTTGCATAAGAGCCAATCTAGGGCTCCGCCATTTGTATCCTTTTTGATCTACAAGAATTCTTGTACTTGTTCTCGTTCTCTCTCTATGAAGCTGTTTTAGATTTCTTCAGCTCTAAATCGATCTCTTCGATTTCTTAACATGGTATCGCGAGCAGGAATGTTTCTTCCTGTGCTCCTTCAAGTTTCCGCACTTCTCCTTTAATCTTTCCCCTCCCTTTTAGTTTTTCCCCTCCCCTTTTTTTGGTTTTTTCCCTATCTTTTTGGTCTGTCCCCATTGGGACATTCTATCGAACACTTGGTGTTCGTCTTTTTCTCCTTACCCCTTCTAGCTATCTCTTCCTTTCTTTCGTTTTTTCCTCCCCTATTTGGCTTTTCCCCTCCCCTTTTCCCCTCCCTTTTTTGATCTATCCCACTGGGACATTCTATCCACACTTCGTATCCATCTTTTCTCCTTGCCCTTTTGCCATCTCTCCTTTTTTTGGTTTTTTCACTCTCCTTTTTTGGTTTGTCCCCCACTGGGACATTTTACCAAACAAGTGTTCGTCTTTTTTTTTTCTTTCCTTGTAGCCGTTTCTTGTTCTTTTCTGCACCTCTCACTCCACCCTTTATCTGAATATTCCACTATGTCTATTGCTAATTCCCGCAGCCCTATCCGTAGTCGCCATGACCATCGTCATCGTCGTCGCTCTCACACTCGCCATCGATCACGGGGTCGTTCTGGCCATCGTGACGATCCCACCCATATTCAACCTGGGCACCCCCTTTATCTCCACCCCACCGAGCAGACAGGTATCCTTATTGTCTCGGAAAAGTTACTTGGTTTTGAAAATTTTCCTAGCTGGA
Organism: Casuarina cunninghamiana; assembly: GCA_028551485.1. Classification (NCBI taxonomy): domain Eukaryota; kingdom Viridiplantae; phylum Streptophyta; class Magnoliopsida; order Fagales; family Casuarinaceae; genus Casuarina; species Casuarina cunninghamiana. Next base: position 21,757,333 of record CM052369.1, read on the forward strand.
GCCGCAATATGGAAATGACGTTGATGGGAAAGAATAAACACGATATCGTCGACCCCTCTGTTGCACCACCTGAACCTGATTCTCCCCTACATCCGTTCTGGAAACGTTGCAATGGGGTTGTTTTATCCTGGTTGCTCACTGCCCTCGCCCCAGACATTTACCGGATTTTCACATATGCCACAGATGCTAAGACAGTATGGTTACATCTTCAAGAAAAATTCCAGCGTGTGGGGATTACGGAACTCTGCACCGTTCAAGCTGATTTAGCCATCGCAGCACAGAATGGGGAACCCGTGGATCAATATTCTTATCGTCTTGAAAGACTTTGGAGCCAATACGAATCTTATGTGGCCATTCTCTTCCCTGAACTTGGTACAATCCCCACTTTCCGACGTTTTCAAGATTCTGTCAAACTCACCCAATTTCTGAATGGGTTAGATCCGAGTTTCTCCACTGCAAGGTCTCAAATCCAAAATACGAGGCCAAGTTTACAGTTATGTGATGCTGTTGGGATGATTCGGGATGAAGAGAGGCGTCAGAATCGGACTCAGACGGTTGGAATCCCCCCTCAGTCGGATTCTGTGGCCTTCGCAGTAGACGGTTTCTCCCGTCTGCAACTCGAGCCACGCGGGTCGCGAGCTCCTGGAACAGAGCTTGTCCCGCGAGCTGTGCTTGACGTGGGCCTGCTAGCTCGGGCCCCACATGGCCACCCGCTGGTCCTTCAAAATCTGTGGGCCTTTTCTCCACTGTGTTTGTCCCAGTCTAGTATCTTGGGCTCTGCTACTGCCCAGCCCGCATATGGGTCGTACTCTTTGCCATCATGTCACCCGCATGCCCACATGGGCTCAGCAGATCAGCAATTTTTGCAGGAACTTTCTGATGGCTGCAAATATTGTGGGAAACGAGGCCACTCCATTGATGACTGCTATCAACTCCATAAATACAGTCATTGTGGAGGTTCAGGGCACTCTAAATCCAAATGCTTTAAGCTTCATGGTCCTCCGGGTGCACCTCCACGGAAAGGCAAAGGGAAAGCTCCCAAACGCCAATCCGCACATCATGCTACTCTTGATGATGATGATTCTGATGATGGGACTGTTCTCACCAAGGCCGATCAAAAGGAAATCCTTGCATTTCTCCACAAACAGAAGCATCCCATTGCTCATTCCTCTGCTGCCGCTGCTAATACTTCACGCACTTCTGCTCACATAGCAGGTATCTTTCCTAAGCGCACTTGTTCTAATAATTGGCTTGTAGACTCAGGGGCTAGTGACCATATTACTGGTGATTTTCATTGCTTAATCTCTCCTCGGTCATGCATTCATGAATCTAGAACTGTTAAACTCCCCAATGGAAAACACATTCCCATCACACATATAGGATCTGTCATCCTACATAATAGATACTTTCTTTATGATGTACTTTATGCTCCTGCATTTACTGCAAATCTATTATCTACCACAAAATACACCCATGACAATAATTGTGCTATTACATTACTTTCCAAATTTTTTCTTTTTCAGGACTTGCGGACTGGGACAGTGACGGGGGTTGGTAGAGTGAAGCATGGTCTTTATTTCCTTGTGTCTAATTTTGACTCTGATGCATGTAATGCTATCACATCTCATTTGGCAGTAGACTCTTTTGTGCCTAAGGAGATAAACAATACTTGTACTTCTCCTTTATCTAATGATATTATCTTTCATCAACGCCTTGGACATCCTTCTTTTAATGCTATGCGCCATATTTTTGATGTTTCCAAGTCCTCCATGCATGATATTCAGACATGTGCCATTTGTCCACTTGCCAAACATGCTCGATCCCTTTTTCCCCATAGGACTACCACCACTACTCACTCATTTGAATTAATACACGTTGACATCTGGGGGCCTTATAAAGCCCCCTCTCACACTGGTGCCCGTTATTGCCTCACCATAGTCGATGACTACACCCGTGTGACATGGACATACCTCATGAAGCATAAGACTGAAACTTTACTTAATCTTCAGTCATTCTTTTCTCTAGTGTCAACTCAGTTTGGGAAATTGATCAAGCGCATACGTACTGATAATGCCCAAGATTTTTTTAGCACCTCTTGCACAACCTTCTTTGACTCTCATGGTGTCATTCATGAGAGTTCTTGTCCTTATACACCCCAACAAAATGGGGTGGTTGAGAGGAAACATAGACACCTTTTTAATGTTGCTCGAGCTCTTCGTTTCCAATCTCACTGTTCTATCCGTTTTTGGAGTGAATGTCTTCTTACGGCGACTTACTTGATTAATCGTACTCCTAGTTCCATTCTCAAGGGTCAAACACCATATGAACGCTTATTTGGGAAAGCTCCCAAACATGACCATCTTCATGTTTTTGGTTGTTTGTGTTACGGAGCTAACCTAACCCAAAAGGATAAATTTGGGCATAGATCAATCCCCTCTATCTTTATGGGTTATCCTTTCGGTCAGAAGGGATACCGTTTGCTTGATCTTCACACTGGAAAATTTATTGTGAATCGTGATGTTACATTTCATGAATTAGTATTTCCTTTTGATCATAGACCTCGGATTTCTCCTATCCATGATTCTTCATCACCCCCCACTCCCATGCATTCATCAGATTCTGACTTTGCATTGCAGGACCCTGACTCACTTGCTATCATTCCCTACACTGGACCAGCTCACGCACTCCCTGAGCCCTCTCCTCTTCCTTCCCGACGATCAGGTAGACTCACGAAACCACCCATTTGGACTAAGGACTATGTTGGTACCCCTATTCCAATCCCTTCTACAGCTTACCCTATTTGTCATGCTATATCACACCATCGGCTCTCTAGCATGCATGATCACTTCATATGCTCCATTTCTTCCATTGTTGAACCCACAACATACAATGAAGTTGTTTCTGATCCTAAATGGAGGGATGCCATGACTGAGGAGATTAGGGCTTTAGAATCAAACAACACATGGGAACTAGTCTCTTTACCTGCAGGTCGGAAAGCTATTGGTAGCAAGTGGGTGTACAAGGTTAAATACAAGGCTGATGGTTCCATTGATCGCTTTAAAGCTCGTCTTGTGGCTAAAGGCTATAGTCAACGACATGGTGTTGATTATGAAGACACTTATGCTCCAGTGGGAAAGCTCATTACAGTTCGGATCCTTACTGCTCTAGCTGCTATTCATGGTTGGGATATGCATCAAATGGATGTTCACAATGCCTTCTTGCAAGGGGATCTCGACATTGACATATACATGCGTCTTCCATAAGGATTTCAACGCAAGGGGGGAAGCAAAGTATGCAAATTGAAGAAATCACTATATGGACTTAAACAAGCCTCTAGACAGTGGTACCAAAAATTCACAGATGCTCTCCTTCGGACTGGGTTCCATCATTCACAACATGATCACTCCCTTTTTCTCAAGCCCACAAGTAAGGGACTTCTTATTGTGTTTATATACGTTGATGACATGATCATAACTGGGGGTGATGAATTGGAGATTCAAAACCTAAAGAAATATTTGCGTTCTACATTCCACATGAAAGATCTTGGATTAGTGAAATATTTCTTAGGAGTGGAGATGGCACGATCTCCAACTGGAATTGTTATGAATCAGCGTAAATATGCCCTTGAATTGATTTCAGAGTATGGTTTGTCTGGTTGTAAGCCCACTGATACTCCAATGGAACAAAATGTGAAATATACTAGCCTTGAATATGATGAATTTCTAGAAAAAGAAGGCGACTCACTTCTCAAGGATATCACCAAATACCAGCGATTGGTTGGTAGGTTGATTTACCTTACTGTGACCAGACCAGACATATGCTTTGCTGTTAGATTGTTGAGTCAGTTCATGCATGCCCCCAAGGAATCTCATTTTGATGCTGCCCTCCGAGTCATTAGATATATAAAAGGATCTCCGGGTCAAGGATTATTGATGAAGTCAGATAATCAACTTATGTTGCGAGCATATTGTGATGCCACATATGGCTCTTGCCCCATGGGAAGACGATCTACCACTGGTTTTTGCATCATGCTTGGAGACTCCTTGATTTCTTGGAAAAGTAAGAAACAATCCACAGTCTCTCGATCTTCTACTGAGTCAGAGTATTGTGCCATGGCATCTACGACATGTGAAATCATATGGCTTTTGGGACTTTTTAGAGATCTACAGGTACCTTTACTACGTCCTGTAAATCTATATTGTGATAATGAAGCTGCAATGAAGATTGCTGCTAACCCAGTTTTGCATGAGAAGACCAAACATATAGAGATTGATCACCACTTCATTCGAGAGAAAATTGCTACCAAGGTGATTCGGACAGCACATATCTCCACTCGAGAGCAGCCCACTGATTTACTGACAAAGGCTTTGGGCATACAACAACATCACTTTCTTCAAGGCAAGCTTGGTGTCTATGATCTATATCGTCCACCAGCTTGAGGGGGGATGTTGAAAGATGATGTTATCTTTCGTACAGCCCATACATATAGGGGCCCATATTAGGCCCAAAGCATATATTATTCTTTATTCTTTTCACGGTTGCATAAGAGCCAATCTAGGGCTCCGCCGTTTGTATCCTTTTTGATCTACAAGAATTCTTGTACTTGTTCTCGTTCTCTCTCTATGAAGCTATTTTAGATTTCTTCAGCTCTAAATCGATCTCTTCGATTTCTTAACAGTTGCACTTCACAGATGGACATACTTAGACTGCCTTAAAGGGATTTGAGTTCGCTGGCGCTCCCTCGACGAGACCCTAAATCACAAGAGAATTCCCAAACTTTTTCATCCTTCTTGGTCTCCAAAGGCCTACAACCACTGTAGCTCCTTGTAATGACCAGGTACACTAACCAGACAATGAAATCACGAAAACTGGTGCGGAAAGGAAATTCTCCGATGGAGCAGTTATTGACTAAAAGAACATCGGTGTAGAAAGCTTACTTAAGTTGCTGGGAATCATCGTATGCGGTAAAGAGGCTATGGAAAACAGACAATTGTAGAAAAGAAAAATGAAAAATATGGTCGATTATTATGGAAAAGGACGAGTTACCTAACTGGGCGTAAAAACGAACGTGCATTGGTGGAACTGTTAGGCCCAAATTCTTTAAACAAAAAGTAAAAAAGACAATAAAAAACGTTCTATACCCTAAACCCCAAGACAGCGAAGTCCCACTCTCTCACTACAAAGAAAATTAGTTTTATTTAAAGCTATTTCTTGCAGCTGGCTGAGTTGGAGCAAATGATGCTTAGGACCAAAACCTTCTGTCCCCTCTACCCCCTTTACCTGGCTGAAAAAAAACAAAAGGATCTCTTTCTTTGTACCTCGTAATTTTTTTCACTATCACTATTATCTTCAGGCCATCATATGTAATTAGATGAGTTCCTTATTTGGAAAAGATATAAGTTTCAAATATCATATGCAAATCACTTAATTCTATCTTTTTTTTTTCTCGTTATCCATAATTTTTTTTTTTCATTCAAATAGATATCACATCTTCTGAAAATATAACAACTAATTCAATGAAAAAAAAAAGAAGCAATGCAACTTCGCTAAGTTGGGCAACACAAATAAAAGAAAATCTAATTAAAAATTTATAAGTACAGTTGTTTATCATAAATTTTCACTTACTAGAAAATCATCTAGTAAGTAAGCATAGAAAACTAAACTATTAAATATTCCTTAGAAACAACGCTGAACTGTGATCAATGTAGAGATTCAAATTTCAGAAATTTGTGGGAAATGCTAAAAAGGAAAAATGAGAAGCTGTTATACGTATTCAACCAAACAAGGTTTCCAAAAAATCTGAACATAGATGTAATAAAGTATGCGTATAACCGATAGTAAGTGCCAAAACGAGATTTGGTTGCAACCTTGATACCATTCTCAATAATTGGAAATCTTACAAAATAATGTTAAATTATTGTATTAATAATGTACATATCATCCGCGGGGTGGGTAGGATGAGTAATAAATAGTGATCAAGAAAATGACTATCCTAAAATATGCTCAAGTCAGTCAAAAAAGCAATTAAACGGATTCCAATCAAAGATATGTATCTTCCAAGCTTTTTCCATATAAGTCATCCTTACCATTTTAACTATATCCCAGGGGTTGTTGTTTTAAACTTATTAGCAAAAAAAGAATAAGGTGCCTAAATTTCCCATATAGGACCATAGACTTCTCAAAAGAAGCTAAATATCCATTAAAGCAATTAAAGAGGGCAACGATCAGTTATCAAATACTGTCTTTAAAATGATGGAAGGAGAAGATAAGTTACCTTGCAAGTTAACTTATCGTGAAATAAGGGATCTGCATTTGGAAGTGACTTGCAGCATCTGGATAATTGTGGCTATGACTTTGAAGGAGTCCAGTATTCATTGCATAGAATACCAGCAGTCGTTACCAAACATTGCAACTACTGCCATTAACTTTTTGACCTCACCTAAACACATGGCTTTTATTTTAAAATTCGTGGCCAGGAAAAAGTGTATAATCTTACGGCAATGTGGGTTGGAAATGGCATATCCATACTTGAAGTGGACAATGATCAATTATTAAACACCACCTTTTGAGTAGTTGCAATGTACTCTTTGTATGCAACTACTTCAAGAGGATTCACGTACTCTTTGTATGCAATATCTAAAAGCAATCCTGAGAAAACATTACAACTACCGGTACTAACATTTTGGCCTCAACTAAATTCTTCAAACTCGGCTAAAAGAACATCGGCGTAGAAAGTTTACTCAAGTTCTTGGAATCTCCTCATACAGTGAAGAGATTCTAAAGAACAGATAAGTACTGAATAGAAAAATGAATGATTCATCATTTGTTGTATAAAAGGAGTTACCTAACAATGGCACAAAGACGAGCGTGTATAGGTGGAACTCTTAGGGCATAATTCTTTAATCAAAAAGTATAAAAACATGATAACAAACATTCAAAAACACTAAACTTCCAAGACAACCGATTCGAAACACTAAACAACAAAGAAAATTTTTTTTCTCTAATTTTTTTTTTTCAAACTCAGGAGTACGATATCATCATCTTTTAGTCGTCATGTTACTTAGATAAATTTCCTAATTCCTTATAAACATAGTTCCTTCTTTTGGCCAGCAAACTTCTTTCATTTTATAGATAATTAGTTTTGGCCCTAGAAATACTAACATTCCAGTCCAAATAGAAAACAAAAACTTTGATATTATGACATCTAATTGAAAGATAAATGTCAGGAATGGATCTGGATTGAATAGAAAACTTTTACACCAGAAAAAAAAAAAAAGGAATTTTGTATCTTTTAGGGTAAACCAATTCTTACATTCATAAGAGGCACGTAATCTATCACTATTTAAGGACTTTCATACAAATAGGATCATTTTTTTTTCATTTTTTAAAAAAATAAATTCTCTCTAATAGCTTTCTTTGTAAACTAATTCCCAAGTCTACAAGATATAATCTCTCACTATTTAGAAATTTAGATACACTCGGATGAAATTTCTCTAGCGGCTCTTTTTCTCTTTGTTGATTGTAATGGCTTACCCAATAATACAACACATAGATGGTTTTTATGTCTGATATTTTTAGGCAAAGTGGGAGAAATTATAATTGGCAGAATTATAATTTTCCCCTTACCGTAATACAACTTAAATTATTATTCATGTGACGAATAAAAGTCAAACTAATTAAAAATTTTATATTTGTGACTGTCTATCATTAACTTTCACTTATTAGACAACCATCATATTAGTATGAATAAAAAACTCAACTGTTGATGTTATTTTGAAACAAGGTTGCGTTGCAATCGATCTAGAGTGATCCAATTCCCTAAATGTTATATGATGAAACCCTATTCAATTGTTAAAGACAGGATCGCCTTCAGTATGATTAAGGATGCAGAAGATAAGGGTCTGATTACTCGGGGAAGATTGTCCACATAAAGCCTACTAGTGGAAACATGGGCATTGGATTGGCATTCATCGCAGCAATCAAGGGATACAAAGTTATACTTGCCAAGCCGACTACAATGAGTCTTGAGAGAAGAATTCTGCTCTAATACTAGTTATTATTGGTATAAAGTAGCTTGTGCGGCTCTAGACTTACTGATAGGGCCTTGGAGCACAAAATCCTCACAAGGATTCGGATGGACACATCTTTATCGAGAAAAGGTGAAAAAATTGCATTCAACAAAGGAAGATCAAACTTAGCTCAAAAGGGAGCCCCAACCTATTCACTCTATTGCACTAAAATGAAGACAATCCATTCCTGTAGTTTTTCCTCTGATTGTTGGGGTTGCCAAATGGTTTCAAAGTACTTTGGTATTTTGTTCAATATTTCTTAAATATTTTCTATTCATTTTTTTTAATATTTTCTTTGAAATATACAAAAACAGTATGAGATAGTAATCTCTCTGACTTCGCAAAAAGACGCGATTTAGTGTTATATGAAATCCCGATGGTAATATCTTATGGAAGATTTCAACAAGATTAAAAAAATTGGTGTAGGAATTGAGCAGCATCCAACATTTTTGTCTTTACCAGCAAAACCTAGTTCCGACTTTGTTTTCTCCCTTTTTTCCCTCTATTTTTGCCAATTTCAAGTGCACGGCGAAGAAGGGCAGCATGAGAGGAAGGGAAATGAGAAAAGAATTAAAAATGTAAAGAGTATGAGCCGGGAAGCACAATACACGTCCCGGGGTCGTGTGCCACTAGCCCCATCAACCGTCGTATTCTCTTATATGTGTGGGACTTATAAATACGGGTAAAATAAAAATTTCTTTTCTTTTCGATGTGGATGATTATTTTTCATACTTGGCAAAGTGCTTAAGTGTTAATGCAGTAAGTTTCTCCCTATTAGTTTTTTTTTTCTAAGATCAAATGCTGCAGCTCTAAAATTTGTAGTATCAATTGTCTTCTATCGTTCACATTACCTTGAACAAGACTAACTAAAATAACTCAAGAAAAGAGAATATAATGAATCCATAAAGCAACATTATAAGCACAATAACAAAAAGGAGGAAATCATAATTCGATATTAAACTTCAATGATCATTTAAAAAGAAGTAATTAGTGGAGTGACATTATATTAAAGGAATGTGACATTGATTATATAATGAATGTAACAATAGTTATGCATTTAAGGTACAAATATAGGTTGGCTAATCGAAACCTACCTGTATTCTAAATTAGTTTCCCATCTCTTTTCTGTTAGTGGAACCCATCAAGTTTGTTGTATATACACCCAAAAAAGTACTCACTTTTTCCATCTTAAATGATAGACTATTTTGTGTAAGACAGGAACGAGAAAAAGAAGGAAATTAAGCATCAGTGAGCAGCTGTTTAAATTTGTTTGAACAGCCACGCGGGGTTTAAAAAGCACCGAGAAAACAAGACAATTAAAAGAAACAGAGTACGGCCAAAAATACTGGTTCACATAATTGTAGAAAAAAAAAAAAAACAAAACATGGATCCGTTCCTGCGTTTCTCAGAGTTTTCACGTTTTATACTCTATTTCTGGATCTAGATTCACTTCATTACTTAATCATTTATTTTATTAAAAAATATAATCATTCATTTTATTTCTGCAAATAATGTGGTCTATATAAACGCACAATAAATATTTATGTTTCTTTGCTGAATAGATTATTAAGTAGTGAGAGCATCTAGATCTGGAGTAAAGTCTGGAGTCTGTAGAAAATTAATTAGAAATACTCAAAATGGAACTTAATAGTTATTGAAGAGGATGAAAGCTAAATAAATGGAATTGTTTTTATTTTATTGTGTTAGAGAACACCAATACAATTTACAAATAGTAATGTTTTTCTTTTATTGAAGAGTATGAAAGCTTTCATACTCAATTAATGCTACGCTTGAATTCGTAGAAATTTTAGAAAACAATTGTGCAGAAATCTTTACCCAAAACACCTAAAGCGAAGCAGTGAGAGTTTTGAGAAAGCCTGGGGATGACACGAAGCAGATAACGCATGGTGAAGGATGTGGGGTTAGTCAGTTCTGACAAACGAGAGGTCCAAGTGGAAGAACTCTTGAAGTGGGATCTTTCAAATCTACATGATTAAGCATTGAAGTCTAACACCTTGAAAAAGCCCCAGGAGTTTACAGGAAACGTCTGCGCCGAAGGGTTCAAGGTGGCAACATTCATATTTATTTCATTTTAGGACATTTTAGGAGAGAATTCTAGACTTTTCTTTTTCTTAAATTTCCTTTCTTAAATTACCGGAGCCTAATCTCCGTTATCCCTCTAAAGTTTGCACAGTAATGTCTGGAAGTCATGCAAGGATGATAGCAACATAGAAAAGAAACGTATTTAAAATTAAAAAAATAAAAAAAGGACAGCAGGATATGATATACGTGGGATACTTGTTCTCATGTAGACACTCTCTCTTCCCTTTTATTTGCTGACAACCAAAAAAAAAAAGAAAGAAGAAGAAGAAGAAAAAGATTAACAATGCTGCCTTAGAAACTAACGTCCAGATGACGAAAATAATCTATCTTTTTTTACGCCAACTATTGATGATTTTGTGTGATCTCGCATTTACAAAATGGTTATATTGCACCAGGACTGATCACTTGGGCTTGCATAGACTGTTGAATCCGCTTACTAGGTTTTTTTTCAAAAAGTTCTGACGATATTATTGTAATTGATAATGATTCAATGATATCGACATTAATAGTTCTTCTGCAGCCTTCCCAGGGCAAACAATTTTTTCTCTGCTTACCTTTTGGTTTGTACAAGGCTTAACAATTGTTTCGAAGGATAACACATGAAGGATAACGCGTCCGTGTTGGGTCTATCTTTTCCCTTGTATTTCCTAGCGCTTTTCTAAACAAGCCTTTCAATTTGTCCCACAATATATTGGCAGGACATGGTTAATTTACAACCTCTGCTTCAAGGCAAAGCCAAACTTAAAGAGGTATTATTAGGAAATTCAAATCATTATTTTTCAAATATGTTCAGAAACCCCCAAATAAGAACAATAAGCAAACTTAATTACTTGAAAAGTGTAGTTCTCGATTCAACAGAAATTGTGAATAATTTCCTCAATTTCAATTTGAAAAGCTGTACTTTGAAAATTATAAAACTTGTTTAATATTTTATTTAGTCAAAAACTTCAAAAGAAGCTGCAAATCTGGCCTCTATAATGCTTGTTAATATTCCCTTCTGGAACAAAACATCATAATGTCTTCACTTATTAAATAGTGCACAAAAGCTCCAATAGGTTCAGAATCGAATGGTTCTTTTAACCCTGTTTCTTTTCTCCTTGTTGCCTCACAGCAACGTTATACAAAAATGCATTGGTTATGACCTCCGATCACTCTTAATCTACTTCAACATCTAATGAAGTGAATCCTTTGAAGAACAGTCCTCTACTACACCAATTTATCCTCCACTTGATAATTTCACTCAAAGCATTTTATTTGGCACTATGTCCTATTCTAAAGCTGAGCACCGTTTTCAATATCCTTCTCCACCTGAAGGGCACTTTGGCAATGAATTTAGGCAATATTTTACTAAAGAATTAAAAGTGGAATTTGATCAGATGACTAGCACTATGGTCTTTGCTATAGATTCTCTCTCACCTATGCTTAAACAAGGAATTGCTAGCTTGCTAGCTACCTTCGATGTTGGTCAATCCTCACAACAAAATGCTAGTGGGCAAGGTAGGCAGTAGTATCAAGAACCTGGTCTCGTTACACTTAATCAGGGATTACTTGAAAGCAATTTACTATAGAATCCATTCGGTCAGACAAATAATTTATGTTACAATACGAGCATAGTTATTAAGACAAAACTAGCTTCTCCTACTCCACAAGCCGTGAGTTTAGATGGGTTACATTCTAACTTCAATTATTGTGATGATTTGTTTAATGTTGAGGCTATGGACATTGTTGTAGAACCACTTGTGATAGACTATCCTTTATCGGATCTTGGACAACAAGCTAATTTCCGTTTTAGAGATATTTTACCCCATTTCTTGAACTTAAGTGAATTACCGACAGGTCTGCTTGACATAGAAATATAGGATGCTGATTTTGTCACTGGTTTTCTTAATGAAGAAGAACAAGTTGCCTACCGTGCAAGCTATCTAGAACTATTGAATACATGAAGGAATGAAGCTGGTACAACCCTTGATAATGAATCAATGGGCTCTACTCATCATAATGAGTGAAGTTATTAAAGAATTGGTCCTACTGTTATCTACATGTTTTGTCCAAATTCACTTTCTATTTTGTAGACTTATTTGAATGTTGTTAAGCGTCATGTCATAAAAGTTATTCTCTTTGCAAGTGGGATGCCAAGTTGTCAATTTGCTGTAAGTTAGTTACAATTTTTTTTTTTTTTTATGTATAAATAGGGGACATGTAGGAGGTCTTCAACGTGGAAAACATGTCTCCTTTGTGTACTTTTGAAGTTCTATCTTAGTTCTTTAGTAAAGCAAGCTCTTCTCTCTCGATCTCTTCAAGCTCAACTTTTGTGTGTTTTAGCTTATTTACTCATTTATCCACCAAACCTCTATTTTCATTTCAACAAAGAAACAAATCATTCTAATGGATCCCCTCATCCTATAACAACACATGGAGAGAACAATATAAAATCAACAAACAAACAGGAGACAGGACAAGAGGGAAAAAGTCACGTAAATAAACTCAACAAACCAAGAGAAAAATGCTTGCCAAAAGTCCAGTTTTATCATATTGACCTGGATGAAATCAACTTACCAAAAAGTTCATCAAATATGCTTGCCAAATGAGTACCAACAATAACCATGGAAACTTAAGAAGTTCAAATGCACGATTGAAATGGGAACAAGGGGCTGAATCGTGCATTACCACAGCCCATGCACACGTTGCAAAACATATGCATTATTATCCATTTTGTAAATATGAACATACATATAAGTGACAATGATTTGAATAAGTCATTCTCATAACGGTTGATTCTAAATTAATTAACAAATCATGGACTCCGAAGAAGGAATTGCTTCTCATTGATGGTCGATGATTTTTTTTTCTTGCTTTTTATAATACTTTATAAATGTTAACAAGGAAAATGTATTAGATATAGTCGAAAATTCAACGATTCCTTGTATAAGTTGCAAACAAAACAATAATTGTTTAAGTATTGTCCTTTTTTTTATATATAAAATAACCTTTTCTTTTGTCACAATACGATAGGATAACAATCTTCTTGCTTTTCACACAACATTCATAGGATAACGTTAGCCTAGTAATCTCCTTTATCATTCTAAAGTTTGCACAGTACTGCTTCCTGCTATGGAGAAAGAAAAGGACAGCATGCGAGAGAGAGAAATGGGCCCGTGCCCGAGGACAAAATGTAAAGGGTATACTGCATCCCATCCGCCAGCACTCTATCTCTTCCTTTCTCCCTCACTGATGACGAAGGTAATTGCCGCTTTTATGATTTTGCAGGTGCTACGGATCTTACAAAAAAGGTTATATTGTAAAAAGTCCCACCAAAAAGCCAGGGTTTCATTTGACGGCTGCATTGTGGCCCTTGTTAATTTCGTTTCTTGTAAAGTAAAAAAATAATACCTCGGTCCATGCAGCCGTTCTACAACTTTATTACGAGAGACAAGTGCGTAACAATTATTTTGGGACTATAAGCTTCCTATATTCTTTTTCTTTTTCGTTGCTCGTACCTTGTCGTGGCCACTCTACATGTATTCTATCTGACAAAGAGGACTGCACACACAACTAAATACGATTATTTTTATACTGCAGCGTCTTGAAGAGTCTTTTCCCCAACATCCCGAGGGTGGCCTGCGAGACAGGCCACCTCAATGTTTCTTTATCGCCGACATCTAGATGTGTCCTTACGCTAACAACTTTCTTGTTTAAATGGGTTTTCACTTGCACCAAACCTCACAATTATTAAGTTCGAAAGCGACAATAAGTTACCTGAGTTTTATGATTACAAGCGAAAGGGTAACAGAACGTGATTTCATGATCAGTGTTAACCAGGGAACGGTAGCTACGCATTCAAGGTGCAAAGATATGGCATCCAATTGAATCTAAAATAAAATTATTGAATCAGTACGAAGACAAGGAAGATGTTATGGCGACAAATAAAATACAAGAAATAAGGAAGAAAGTCCGAGGAAACAACCTTAAATTGAATAATATTCTAAACACCTTTGACAAAGAGAATGGTGCAGACTGATAACTCAAAGACTATTAATATTTCCCACAACCTGTGGATTAGAAAGGATGAAACAAGGGTATCCAATCAACAAGAACAACTGAAAAGCACTTGATGGAATTGCCAAAGTACTTACGAAGTTCAAAACAAGCATGCAAGCATACACTCTTAGAAGTTCAAATACAAGATTGAGTTGCAAAATGTTACAGACCAAAGTTCCAAGGAGGAATAAAACCTTCATATTGTTGACAGAAACTGACAGGATGGATGCTTCAACTGAAAGATACTTGGTTAGGATGGCTCCTAGTGGGCCTGTAGGCAGTCAGGCCTACTTAAGGCCCACGTAATTAGGCCATTTGGCCCATGTCTATCAGCCTTAAGTGGCCTTTGGGTAAAGCCCTAAACCTAGTTTGGGAATTATACTAATTAGTTCAAGTGGCCTCATGCTTTGTAAGGGCCTTGCCCATTTTATTATTGATGTTATTCTCAAGGTATTGTCCCTTTTATAAAAAGAAAATTAACTTTTTTTAAAAAAAAAAGCAGCTACAAGACTATTGAATAGCATCACCTTCAAAAAAACAACTAAAAACATTATACTAGTAGAATGCAAAAAGTTTGGGTACTTGTATCTTTGTCTGAGACTATTAGTTCATGTCACTAGCTAAACATGATTTTGCGAACTCTTTATTTGACATGGCATCACTAAATTTATTATTTCTATAAATTGTGGACGTTGATTAAGTAAGAAAAGGGAAATGATCTAGATTCCAATATCCTAACTGGGAGATAGCGGCTAGCATACGTGCAACATATTTGACTTAGATAAAGCGAGAAACAACACGTACTCAAGTTGTGATACAACCGGAAAAGGTAGCCGAAGAAAAAAAGAAAACTATCAGTCAAGAAGAAGTAAGAGACTATGATGAGATTTGGAAGTACAAAAAAATGAACATAGAAAATTACATCATAATGAAATATAACACAAAGACAAGCAGCATCACACCAGAATGTGATCAGCATTCGTCGTCTCAGGGTAGAAACTAAAGTGTGTGTCCACACGAGTAAAAGGATTTGGAAGGAAGAAGAGGCACTGCAAAGGCCACAATCAAGCATAAATATGCTTTAGAAACGAACTGAAACTAATAGAGTGGAATGATGCATCTCTTTCTGTTCGATTCAGTATACTTTGAGCAGTTTAGATTTGTGTCATACACTTGAAATTCCCAGAACCAAAGGCATGGGTGGCAGCATCAGTGCTCGTCTTATGTTCTAGAAACAATTCATTGAAACGCGGAGGAAATCTAGTACTCTTGTGGTGCCAATATTTGGATTGTCCGGGAAAATTGACTCGGCCTAGGCCCTGAGTATTGGCTTGGTCATGGACCTATATATGAAAATCGGCTCGGCCCTGCCTCTGAAAATTGGCTTGGCCCCGTCATGGAAAATTGTTTCGATGTATACTGGCAGTACCATTTGCTTTTTCCTCTCTCTTTAGTCATTTTGCTTCGTCAAAATTAAAGGTATTGGATGTTTCACGTCTCAAGTAGAAATATCTTGTCGTAGCACTGTCTTTATTGGTTGGTTATTAACACTAAATTACATTTTATTTTGAGGTTAGTGTTTTGGTAATTCTTCATACTAAATTCTGCATCCTTCACTACTTCTAGGGTCGTTAATTCTGCTACTTCAAACTTGGTAATAAGATCCAAGTAAATGTAACAAATTAGTTTCCTCTCATTTTCTCAAACCAACAAAGCTTTGATGAAGGAAAAATACTACAAAATGAAGGACAGCAAGAAACATATTATATATAGAAGGACAGCAAGAAGGACAGAGAAATGGGCCCTGCCGGTTGGCGAACGAGGAAAACTATACCTTAAAATTGGTGATATTATCCAAAGGACATGCGGTTATACAAATATCCTATCTCAGATGAGGACTATAATTTCCCGTCATTGACTTCGATTGTTAATGATTTCCGTGAAGTCTCTATCTTACGAAAAATTTAAAATTGTTGGGTACCACGTCGGCTGGTTGGTTTTGGTAAAATGCGTAAAACTGGTGGAAAACGCCAAGAGAGAGAGAGAGAGAGAGGGAGAGGGAGAGGGAATGGGCCCAGCCGGTGGGTAATGAGGAAAGGATCTACCGTAAACTTGATTATCTTCCATGCAAGAAAGACAAAAGTGGCTTTGCGAAAGTACATCACGGATGACGTCAACCATTAATGATTTGCTTCAAGTCTCCATGTTGCCGAGAGTTTATATTGCCCTTAAAAGCAGTCCTTTGGCCTGTGGGGAAGTTCTGAGATCAGCTTTCTCCGAAACGACCACACCATCACCTGTGTGTGCTACCGTAATTCAATTCTTGCCCTTAATATTATTTAGTTGGGCCGTCGACACGCTACCGAAGAGTTTCCAACGTTGAATAGAAAGTCACAGAAAGGTACCAAAGTTCTAGTGTTACAAGCACCATTGCCATGTGCCTGCTACATTATTGCCCGGTACGGGCGACTTAATATTATGACAGCACAGGCAGATTCTGCTTCTTTTTTATATGATCATAACTCGACGACTTAGTCTAAATTTTTTCGCCATACAATACAGTTTTCCAGTTGATTTTGCCAGAAATGTGCGAGAATTTTCTGCTACAGAGTTGATACTCCATACGTAAGAAACAATGCGCCAGTATCTGAGGTTCTTTTGCTGCTCCATCTGGCAAAGAAAACTGTACAAATAAGGTGTTTATATTAATTTCTGATGCATTGAGCAACGAAAAACAGATATAGCGTCACGAAGGCTCTTCTTTAAAGTTTATGCACCTGTTATCAATAGACAACTTCATACTAATTGCTTTCCAGTCTAAAAGTATTCTCACGATCTTTGCATGAGTTACAGGGCACATGGCATAATGACTGCTGCAAATTTATGTTTTGTTTTCTTACTGGCCTGTGTTTCACAATTCATCCCGTAACTTTTTGTTGTCGGTCCAAATAAGCCTTTCCATTTGCTTATAAATATTTTCATCAGGCATACAGCTTCATGGAAAACCATTCTAGTTATTTATTTTAAATCCAAAGTAGCATCTTTTGAGTTATTTATTATGCGATGCATGTGCCTATCCACCAGTTGGGCTTGCTAAACAAAGAGAGAACCTTAAAATACTTTGTCTCACTCTCCACATTGGTATTTTGTATTCAAAAAAACGTTCTCATTACATCATTTTTAATTTTTTGAAAACATGTGGTCCCATGCCGGTTGATGAAAGAGGAAGTATACAATTGACGTCGTTCTCACATCCTCTCTCTCATTTTCTCTCCCCTTTTTTTTCTTTCATGCTAAAGAGACAAAAAGAGCTTTGCGAATATCCATCACGGACGACGAAGATGATTTACCGCTATTGACGTTCGTTATTAATCATTTGCTTGGAGATGCTATGTTCCCAAAAGTTTATATTTTACGAAGACCTGTCCTTTGGGCCTGTGGGAACTGCTGAGATCAGCTTTCTTCGGAGCCACAAAACTGCCAGTTTCTTTAAAGTCTACAAGGTACTCTATATTAAAACAGCACATGCATAATCTGCCACTTTTGCATAAGATCATACCTCAACCACCAGGTCTAAATCTTGAGTACAATTTTCATGGCATATAATGTAGTTTTGCTAGAATTTTGTGTCAGAAATATCCTAGAATGTTGTGCTACGGAGTTGATACACAAGCATCTGAGGTTCTTTTCTACCCTGATGCATAAGCAACTAAACACATGCATTCTGGATGCATTAATATTCATCCATTATATCCTTACTGCGTCATGAAGACTCTTCTTTAAAGTTTTGGCTAATTCACCAAAACTATCATGCCTGTGAGCCTGGTAGCAACCCCTTTTGCCAGGCAACTATGGGTTTCCTGTTTAAACGCACTTTTACCATCATTATATAAGTTATGGGAGTGGCAATCCAAATTCGTACATAAGCACACCAATATTATTTGGAATGACAATGAATCATTACAAGTAATGATTAACATCATCGGGAAATCAGAACACTCATTCCTCCAATATGATCACAAACCACCAAATGAAAACAACAATAACAAACTTAAAAACTTGAAAACACCAACTTTGAAGTCTACGAAGCTTATTTAATATTTTCTTCAGTTGGCAACCGGGAAAGTGACAGGACGGCATCATGTTCAAGCATCATCTTCTTCAGTTTGGAACCCCCCGCACAGTTCTGCAAATAGCAACAAAAACAGCATATTATGCTCTGCACAAGCTTACTAGATGTCGTCCTCAGCCTGAACATACTTCAAATATCTTAGGTGGAGAACATGATGAAACCATGAATAACAGTATAAGTAAAAATAACCAAATAAGGGAAATCTCAATCCAATTTTATGCATCAACAGACAGTTTATAGAAAGTAATTTAGGATGTTGAATATCATAATGGCCAATAATACTATCAGTTCTTTAATTCACCAAAAAAATTTCTGAGGATATAAAAAACTTTTGTTTTTATTTTTATTTTTATTTTTTATGTTTTTGAGTCCCAGTCAAAAGAGATACTATATGGGCTATATAGGTCCACGGACCTTAACTTCCTTACTAAAAGCACAATTCCTTGAAGAGATGTACCTTACAAAATTCGTTTAGAAGTCTTTAATTTTCTTATCCCAAAATATGAACTTTCATACGTAATTTTTGCATAGGGAATATAATAAAGAATAACAGTAATACAGTGAAATAACCAAAATATACAATTTTTGGAACATCCAAATAGTGTACTTTTCAGATATCTTCACCTTCAAAAAACAACCAAAAATATATACTAGAACCCCAACAAACATTATATGCCAAAACATTATACTTTTCAGATATCTTGTCTACGATCGAAGCACATAACATTAAGGTAATTACCTTTTCGAGATCTACTCTAGCCCAACATGATTTTCCAAACTTTTCAATTGGCTTCGAATCAACAAATTTTTTGTCACGATAAACTGTGAACGTTGACCAAGCGGAAATAGTAAAATGATGTTGATTTCAATATCGTAATTGGACAACATGAGCTAGTAGACATGCGATGTATCTAACCCTGATGAAGCGATAGAAAACATGCACTCAAATTATGATGAAAGTGGAGCAGGTACTGAAACAAAAATAGTGAGGAACACTATGGAATCGAGAAGAGAGAAAAGATCACGATGAAGGATTGGGGTGCGCAAAAGTGAACATAAGAAAAATTAGAAAATAACGAAATTTAAAACAAAGACAACGACAACGACACCAGAATGTTGCTCAGATCAGCGTTCGCCGTCTCTGTTGATCTGTTTCATTATACTCTCCCTTTCTCGTTATTCGGTTCAGATGCTTTCATCTATTTAGATCTGTCTCATGCACTTGTACTTACTACAGACATGCGGACCCGTGGCCTGGCTTTAGGAACAAGAAGGGGGGAACCTCAGTGTCTCGAAGGGCAGAGAATTCCTGTTATCAGTATATGAACTGCTCGCGACGCTAGGAGCAAGTGGAGCGGCTGCGCGAGCGGGGTTTTGGGGTTGGCCTTGATTATTAGGAAGTGAACTGTGGGTGATTTGGGGCTGGCCTTGACTATTAGACTGGGGGTGATTCGGTGTCCCGCTTGGCGTAGGAGGCGTATGGTAACCATTTTGCGGAGTATGTGCACCGGCCCGGGGATAGGTGTTTTGGAGTTGGCCTTGACTAAGACGCAATGTCCCGCGGCCCCCAGAAATCCTGTTTCCAGAAAGTGAACTGGCCGAAGCGCCTGGCTGATTTTTACTCATGAGGTTATACAGAGAACTCAGCCAAATCACGTCGTTGCAATATCGGCTGGCTTTTGAGAACGAATGCCCACGGCTGACAATAAAGGTGAACCCCTATATATCGGAGAAGAAAGTGCATTTGCACGCATGCCCCCGACAAGTGATTATTTCATAACTGACCTGTTGCATATTTGAAAATCCCATCTAACGGTAATTAATCTTTTACTCGTATCTTGTGTTGCTTCTGTCGGTATGTAAAAGAGAGGAGGATATACCTAAACTTGTGATCATCGGAACAACATAATTGGCGTCGTGCTAACACTCTCTCTCTCTCTCTCACACACTTCGTTTATTCTTTTTATTTTAAATGTGATACAACATAATTTTAAAAGATATATTTGATATAATTGCTATAAAACTCTTATATTTCATTCTCTTTCTTTCTCCTTCCTTCTGTCGTTAAAAAACAAAAAAACAAAAACAAAATAAAAAGAAAAGGAGATTTAGGAACACACGTCTCAGACGAGGAAGGTAATTGATTGCCATGGTCGTCATCTGTCGACGATGTGCATGAAGTCTCGTAAGGGTTGAACAAAAGCAACTGAAAACACTTCTTCCGATAACCCATTCTCGTACCATGTTCAACTGTGCACACCTTTCGAAACGGTAAAGCACTCTTTTTGTTCATCACAGCCCTTACCCTCTCTTAAAGAATTTTGGCCTCCTTTTTTTTTTTTCTGTTACTTCTTTCCACCTTGTTTCATTATACTAGAAACCAATGCGCCTTGCGCTCCAAATCTTTCAGTCTGCAACTTTGAATTTGAAGTTAGATGGGTAAGCATGTAAATGCAACATCGTAGCATTCATTCATTATGTAACAGCAACATTGGAAAGAAACATATAACAACAGAAGGGGGGAGAGAGACAGAGAGAATATGGGCGGTGTCGGTTTGCGAACGCGGGAAGAATATACCATAAACTTGGGCATCTATTGGAGTAGCACCGTTGACGTTGACGACGTTCTCGCCTTTCTTTTTTCAGGCAGAAAAGGACAAATGCAGCTTTGCCAATATACGTCTTTGGAGGATCAAGGCAATTTGTCGCTTGGGACATCACGATACGATGATTTGCAGCAACATTTATACTCACTCTACTACGACCGGTCTCACTTTTCGCTACAGAGTTTATACCGCAGACGCCAAAAACAAAGGACAAGTTTCCCACTTTCTTTTGGGTCTGGTTAACTTCCGAACGAGGGTGACGCCGTGAGACAGGCCACCGCGAATACCCCTTTTATCAAAAGACAACGTTGTACTTATTGTTTTGCAGCCTAAAGTATTCTTGCAATCTTTATATAAGGTTATAAGAAGCAGACTTATCTCCCCAAAAAGTCTTGTAAGGAGTAGAGATATTATTACTAATACTCTTGTAGGTGTAGCCTGTCAATGATGAAATAGAGATATACCCATATTTGGACGATAATCATGATAGGGACCAATTGAGGGAAGGACCATCATCGAGACCATCCATGACCAAACCTGCTTCGATACCATATAAGAAGTGGGCCTAATTCTCTTAAAAGATCTTGTAAAAAGTAGGAATATCATTATTAATAAAGCCGAATGTGAAATAGTCTCTAACAAAGGTATAGTTCTTTTTTTTTTTTTTTAACTGGCCTATCTTTTGCTGTACGTCCTGTAACCTTAATGTTATTGGTCCAAATCAGTCTCTCAATTTGCTTATAAATGTTTTCTTCGGTCGTACAGAAAATGAGATGCGTGTGCATCTTTCTGGACATTTATGATTAGATGCATGTGCTCATCCCGTTGACTCCTACCGACGCTACATTACTTCTTGTTATTTATTACAAAATAAGCAAGAAAATCTATATCGCTATTTATTATTGGATGCATCTCCCCACCCGATTGACATCTCGTTATATTATTTCTAGTTTTTTATACAAATTGGTAAGAGCATCTTTCATACTCGGGTTGTTTATTCGTTTTAACGTTCTATTCCTACTCTGAAGGTTCTTCCACATTATCATTGCTTAGAAGGCGCAGTTTCGACAGTATGAGATAGCCACACATCACGATAATCAAATCCAAAGAAATATGATAGAAGCATATATTTTTCCTAGTAAGTGGTCCAAAACATCCACGTAAGTATGTCCAGTACTGTTATTCATTTCACGGGTGGTTTGACAAGTCCAATATGTTATGGGCTGTTTTGGGCCAACAGAGTTGTGGGCCTTAGAAGTTTAAGTAAGCCTTGGTTTGGGAAACCCCACTAGGGAAAGGAAAAAGAAAAGAGGGGAACGGCGATACGGAAGGAACATTCTGGAGAGGAGTCTTGGGCGCTGTCTCGCGAGAAAGGGGCATTTTGGTGAAAACCTCCTATAGAAGTTGCGATTCCGTTCCGGTGGTGGCAGCCTCCCATAGAAGCTGCTGCGTATGTGTTCCTGACTTCTCGTATTTAAGTATTGTTGTGAAGTTTTTACGTTTTTGTTTATATTTCTGTGAAGGTTACGTGGGTGAATCCGTATGTTTCCATTGTGAGTGTTCGTGGAGTATTTGGTGAACTTTCGATGTAATCTTTGTGGTGGGGTAGTTTCTAGAGTAGCCGTTCTTGCTGACATTGAGTCTTTTATTTTGCTATAGGAAGATCTAGCTTATAACACAATAAGAGTAACATGGGTTTCAGGCTGTCGGCTGTTCTTGCTGGGGTGCGCACATCTGCACTTGCCGAAATCTGTCGATCACTTTGAACCTCACTTTTCGGACTCCTAAACACGCGGTGAGACCCATTTCTGCAGTAACATTGACGTGACAAACTACTTGACAAGGCCTAAGTTTGCATGGGATCAGTTTATACCTGATAAATACAGGGACAGCAATAGACAAGGACAAATGGTGAAGTGATGGCATGTAGCTTAAAGTTGGAGCTTTTATTTAATATGAGTACGACTCAGACACTTAACCATTAAGCTAGCAAATGGTCGAAAATTAGAGATGTTTTGGAAGGAATGTGATTGTTATTGTGGACATACATTCCTTCTTTCTCTTTCCTTCACTGTCAAAAAAAAAAAAAAGGCCCCCTTACAAATTTACGAAGAAAACAATTATTTTGCTCGAAAAGCGAAGGGGCTATTGAGTAATTATAATATTAGAATAGAAATTGACAATAAGATACCTGAATTCTTGAGTTACATACACAAGTGACATCATATAAAAGGAAGGTAATTTCAAAATCAACTTTAAGGGAAGAATGCTAGTGATGTGTTCAATGTACAAACATAGGTTAGCTAATTGAAACAAGAACAAAATTATGGAATAAAGAAGAAGAAAAGGGAGAAAAATTTTCTGAAACAAATGTTTCATGATTTTTGAATCCCTTAATTTACTGTAGTATCCTTAGCTATTACCAAAGAGAGAAAACTAGGACCAAAGAGGCTATGCCAAGTCTCATGTATATAAAGCATATTACTATTTTCTTTGGTTTGCAACTTTAAAAGCTACAATTTCTGATGATATGTATAACTTAAAATCAAAGTGTTTTACTTTCCTTCACATTTATGTTTTACAATTTGTTGGCACGCTTCGGCTCAGTTGGTGAGCCCAGGTGTCACGGACCTCTAGGCCACAAGTTCCCCACCCAAAAAGATGCTATTCAAAATGTTTTACTTTTGGGCAGGCCACGCTAGAATCCAGGGCAGAATAAGAAGTCCAGCCTACAGAGAGAGGCCCACGAAAAATGGCCTAGATACACGCTGCTGCAAAAAAACGGATTGACGCAATTCAATCCAGCGTGGGCGCAGGAGATTCTTAAACAAGGCCTTTTTAGCCTTAAAAGAAATAATCGCCTCCCAGGAGTATGCCCGACCGTTCTAGATATAGATAACTTTATACTTAATGGTAGTATGATGGCCTCTTACAATATGATAGGTCCAGAATTAGGACGAGAGGAAGGGTGGGGAGGGGGGAAGGAAGCAAAAGTTCTGAATGCTAGGGACTTCGTAGAAAGCTCGACAGTAACTGGCAGTTCGAACAACTAAAAAACTGCTTCAACTTTTCTTTCAGTTTGTGTTACGGGCCAAATATAGGCCCAAGTACAAGTTAAGCCCATCCCATAATATCTTGTTATATTTCGTTAGAATGTTGTATTAGGGGACTTTTTTGATGAATGAATTTGGGAAGTTCTCTTCCATGGAGGTGGCGTCTCCCTTTAACGAGACCAGAGGTGACAGGTCTCCCTCTAATGAGGCCGGAGGTGTTGGTCTCCCTCTGATGAGGCCAAACTTATTCTCTTCCCAAGGCCCAAATCCGGTCAACGTACCGTTTGTTCTGGTTGACCCAAATCAGACCGGTAACAATTGGTATCAGAGCGGTTCCGGCCTGAGGAACTGCCCATCAACTGGTGGATTTCGGTTGAAGCCTGAAGATGTTGCTGAGCTAAGAGCTCCGTTGATGGAGATAAGGGCTCAGTTGGTGCGGATGCAAACTATTACCTCGAGGATGCAAGATACGGTCTCAGGAATGGAAAATGACTTAGAGGTGATGCGCACAAATTTACGGGAACTGCGAAAGGAGATGCAAGAGGACGCGGCTCGGGAACACGTTGAAGAGGAGGCAGTAGATGTCCAAATGTTGGAAGCTACAGATCCAAAATCCTGCTCTCCAGTAAAGCAAATGGCTGGAAAGAAGATGCAACCTCAAATCGCTTGCGGAATCGTCAAAAAAGGGCAAAAACTAATATTTTGTGCTGCACTAATGGTGGACCCGAGGACAAAAGAAGATGTGATGACTAGATCTGACCGGAAAGGCAAGATCTGTCACCAAAAAGGCCGGATCTGGCATCAGAAGCGGCATTGGAAGCAGCGGCCAGGCAAAGTGAGATCCCAAAGGCCGGCGAGGGGTCAGTGGCGAGAGACACGTCTCGCGACGGTTTCCGGCACCGAAGGGCCAAATGGGCTTCCATGCGCGGTGGAGCAACCTTGGCTTTTAGCCAATCTGCCTAACCGGGGGTATATCGGGCTGTCCTTCTTCCATAGGGGCCGGCCGCCGGAGCTTCGCCGGCGAAAATTCCTGCCTACTAAGCTTGAAAACGGTAAGTATTCTGGTATTGAATTTGATTCCTTTCATAGTACGGAAGTTCGTGGGTGGAAATTAAAAAATGGAATTTATTGGAGTATTTTAGTAGAAAACTCTATTTTGGTCCTCAATGAGTATTATGAGATGATCGGACCCTGGACATTCCGGATTTGGCGGGGGAAAACAACAAGTAGGAGAGAGAAAAGAAGGAAAGCAAAGTGGAAAAGAGAGAAAGGAAAAAGAGTCAGAGAAAGAGAAGAAAAAGAAAAAAATGGTCAATGTGGATGTGGATGTGCAGCGGAGGTATTCTTGGTGGGGCAAAAATGTCTTAAAGAGAAATTTCCGTTGATGAAAGGGAATTTATTTATGGAAGGAAGGAAAGTTGAAGAAGTTGACGTGTTGTTGCCCTTGTATTGTATTGAAAAGGCAGAAATCTTTTGTGTTGGTATTTTTGACAAGATAGGTGCTTTGATATCTAGTAGTTTAGTGGTGTTAATTCAAGAAGAGGATTGGTGGGGTGATTTGGTAGGTGGGTTTCAGGGTTTAGAGTGTGAGATGCTCGGAGAGAGTTTAGTGGAGAAGTTGTTTAATTTTAGAAATAGAGTTACTAGTGGTGGTGGAGAGAAAGAGGAATTGAGTCAAGAGGTTATGTTAGTCTTGCAAGGATCGGTGTGAAAATTTGTGAAGTCGTGCATGCTCGGCATTTGAAGGCTTTAATGATCGGTTGCTTGGATCTTTATTGCCTTACTTTTAATGATTTTGTTCATATTTATATTAACTTAAGCGAGGAGCTAGTGGTGGGAAGGATGATTCATAAGAATGTTGTGGAAGCTGTTACTAGTGGGATCAGGGTGCTTTTCCGATATTCATGGGAAAGGGAAGTTCTTTTTAAGCAGAAAGGGAAACGCTTGATACTTATAGGGTGGTCTGAAGATTGCTCGGAACATCGCCGAGGAGAGTTTTTTGCTTTTGAATTGCTTGAGTTAATTGATGAATCTAACGTGATGGGAGAACAGGAGATCAAGGAGTCGTTCAACTCCAGGCGAGTGAGCGTTAAGGACGCTGAACATGAGCTACTCGCTTGGTTTCGTGGGCGCGTTCAGCATTCACTTAAGCTCAGCAAGTGCTTGGCATCTCTTGGAAACATAGATAATTGTGAAGCTGTTGATGTAATTTTCCTTGGTCAAAAATATCATTTACCATCACTGTCAAATCAAGGAAAAGTGTGGAACAAAATGACCGTAATGTGGACCAGTGGAAATGGGATTAATGAAGCAGAGTCCATCGTGTGGGGTCCCGAAGAAAAGATCCGAGGGAGATTTCTTGTAGGGACGCTAACTTTTAATCAATACATCATGTGCTGTGCAACAGCAAAGACACGGAACAAGATTGGGAGGGAGGATAGAGAAGAAAGGAAACTCAACAAAGGCGAGAGGAGAATTGAGAGGAAAGGTAAGGAGAGAGAGAACAAGGGGTTCGGTGGAAATGGGAGAAAAAGGGGGAATCCATATGATCGGATGGGGCCAAATGAAAAGGTACTACTAATGTCAAATGGATGGGATAATTGGATGGTATTTTTGTGGGACCAAGTTGGCATCCAACTTCAAAATTTGGGGAAAGCAACGGAGAGTATGCGTTGGGTTGATAATGAAGCCATGGCTAATGTCGTCCCTAACAATAGGTATGACATGCTTGTCTTGTGCAAAACAGCAGAAAAGGCGGGCCATGCTTCAGAACCTGCAATCATTAAAGCGAGGCAAAGTCAAATTCCAGTATTTCAAAGGCCGCCACTTTTTCCTTTCCACCTTGACTTGTCCGTTTGGACTGGCAGCAGTTTCACGAAAATGCTCACAAATGCCATTATTGTGTTAGTAGCTTTTCCTTCATATCCTTAGGCTCTTATTGGACTGTAAATTTGGTATTGGACTTTGTTAGCTCTTTTTTTTTTTTTTTTTTTTTATGACCCAGAACCCCACCACTTGCATGATAGCTCAAACTGGAGGGCCCAACACTCACCCCAAAGCATTTTGTCCATTTTATGTCAAGAATGCAGTCAACTGGTTTTGAACCCAGGACCCCTACTTTGTAGGGAATCCCACACG
This sequence comes from Casuarina cunninghamiana, assembly GCA_028551485.1. NCBI lineage: Eukaryota > Viridiplantae > Streptophyta > Magnoliopsida > Fagales > Casuarinaceae > Casuarina > Casuarina cunninghamiana. The sequence goes on from CM052369.1 coordinate 21,784,472, forward strand.
AGCCTTTGCCAGTTGAACCACACCCCTGGGCGCTCTTTGTTAGCTCTTCTTGCTTGGTCTTTATTTTGGGTTAAGCTGGGGTTAGATTTTTTGTATATTTTGGAAAGCTTGAGGACAAGCTTTCTTTAAGGGGATGGAATGTTACGGGCCAAATATAGGCCCAAGTACAAGTTAGGCCCATCCCATAATATCTTGTTATATTTCGTTAGAATGTTGTATTAGGGGACTTTTTTGATGAATGAATTTGGGAAGTTCTCTTCCATGGAGGTGGCGTCTCCCTTTAACGAGACCAGAGGTGACAGGTCTCCCTCTAATGAGGCCGGAGGTGTTGGTCTCCCTCTCATAGTGAGGCCAAACTTATTCTCTTCCCAAGGCCCAAATCCGGTCAACGTACCGTTTGTTCCGGTTGACCCAAATCAGACCGGTAACAGTTTGCAAACGTAATAACTAAACATCAGAAGCTTTTTGTACAACGCATTGAAGATAGCACAAACCGACATATGTTTTAAAATGTTCTTAATGACATACTTTTGTGTTTCTTAGTTCTACTATTGTAGAGCAATGTGGCCAAGCACCGAAAGCTCCCTATGCACTTCGAATCCCGTCCAAATAACTTATGAAGTAAAAAGCTATAAAGAATAAAAGAGGAAATTTAACTTGATAAAGGTAGATTTATTATAATTTTATTAGATAACTCATATGTAATGTCAGACTTTTTACAACAAAAGTAATATCTCCATGGCTTCTCTAAATTAACTTATATTTTAATTTCTATAGTTCTTAATTTGAAAGTATATTATACTTATTTTTTGGTATATTTTGACTAGGCAAGTTTGATAGAGTATCATTACACAAGACCTTTATAAGATTATTGGTGATTGAAAATATGTACTGTAATGGATAATTAAAGTAAAAAAAAAAAATTAATTGTAAAGCTTCTTAAACTTTTTTGCTTCGCATATGTTTATTATAAATAGTTAAAACAAAATCGTAGACGTTTTTAAAATAAGGTTATTGAAATACCAATTTTATTAGTTAAAATAAAAAAAAGTAGTATGTAAAAGAGTATTTCTATTTAAAAACATTAAATTCTCTACAACTAATATCTTGTTGCATTATAGTTAGAAAATTTTAAATTTGATTTTTTCTTAAATAAATTATGATATATTTTTAACCTTTTGTATTATTTATTTTTAGATAAATAAACTCACATATTCATATAAAAAAAGTTAGAACTTATTGGAATTAAGCATTTGAATAAGATAATTTAGTGGTAGAAAGCCAGTAGAAACACAACAATATATTGCTTAGAAAAAAAATACATAAACTTATTCAATCATTTCAGAAGAAAACCACTTTTCGAGAGAACTAGAGAACAGCAACAACACTTGTACAACCAAGAAAAATTGTCATAGGGAAATGAAATGGGAACATTTCAATGCTGCTGTTGATTGGGTTTCGCGTACATTGCAGATATAATGGAACACACTGTTTGTATCAAACTGAGTATAAGGAGAGTAGCAGCTACAGCAACAGAGGTTCCACCCCATGGTGTGTTGAAGTACTTTTGCTTCAAATCCGCCTTCCACTTGTGCAAGGGTTTTCTATAGTACCTGCTCAACTCTTCACAGAGACTAGCAAAATAGAATTGCTCAGTGTCAAAAATAGCCCCATCTTGAAGTTTGTTAATAAGAAATGACCCTTCCTTGTTATTGCTACACCTATTCACAACAATTTCGTACTCGGCCACTAAGCTTAGATCCTCCCGGGTATTAATAAGGCGATTCATGAGGGTAACATAATCATTTATGTAAGCATCTTTGTAATGGCATCGCTCGAAGGCAATAAAATTACGAAGTAGGATTTCTGTTTCGTCTCCTATAGTAAGTTTAGGAATTTTCAACTTCCCATTCTCGAAATCAAGGTCAAACAAGTTTTTGCTTGACCCAGCTTCGAATTTGACTCCAGCTCGATGCAGCTCCGTTATGCTGGGTATGGTTGTCGTTTCAAGTCTCCCTCTAGCCTGCAAGTTCGACGGTAGATGTAAGAGTCTTAGGAAGTCAACAAAATGTTCAATTTTAGGAGGATCAATTTCTGCCAATCTGCCTTCCGTATCCTTAAGACGCATTCGGGCTCTGAAGAAGTGATGTACGAGGTTAAGGAAGCAAGCTGGCCTTCCACTCTCTATTATATATGGATTGTGCATCTCAAAAAGATCCTTGAGAATGAAGAATGGAAGTTGATTTTCAATCAATAGCAAGTCGACCCATATGTCTTGTAACAGCCATGGTTTTCGAAATATGCGGTCCTCCTCTTCGACCAGTAGTTTTTGAACTATGCGGCCTTCCTCTTCAACTTCCACATTTTCAAATCTGGACTTGATTAATAGAGCAATGATAAAGGCAGCATCCACTAGAATGATTTTCACAAATTCATCACTACGAAGCTCACTGGGTTCATTATAACAAGCGCGCAGTTTCTGTTCATTTCGCTTTACAACTTCCCAATAGGACTCCCTTCTTGCGTTGGTCAAGCGAAGAAGATCATCCAGGTACTTCTCTTTATGCTCTTCCATGGCTTGTAGGTGTTCTTTTCCATGATGAATTGGACCAATGGACACTATGTTGGGCATATAGGCCGCTTCGTTGACTAGACGCAGTCGCTTCGGAACCTTATAGATACTTCTCGAGGGCAAGCGAACCGAGCTTTCTGATCCGTTTCTTGGGTCTTCCCATGATTGAGGGGTTTCTATGTTGAATGAACAATTTCTTATTGGTCTTTCCAATGGTTGAGGGGTTTCGATGTCGAATGAACCATTTCTTCCTAGTCCTTCCGATGGTTGAGGGGTTTCTATGTCGAATGAACCATTTCTTCTTGGTCCTTCTGATGGTTGAGGAGTTTCTATGTCGAATGAACCATTTCTTTTTGGTTCTTCGTCATTGGCATTCATTTGTATTTGTCTGTGCCAACAAATTCCAATACAGTGATAAAAGAAGATGGATAATTAGAGGTACTATTTGCATGCCCTTCGCTAATTGCAATAAAAAAGGATCATTAAGAAATTCATATGTGTGAAGAAAAGCATAGATTTGATTATTGTCATTGACAAGTGTATTGACTAACCACTTTATGCTCACATGTAATATTCTAGTTGTATATTTATTTAGAAAAATAGAACGAAGAGACAATTATATGATACAGGATATTAGTTGTTTGTTTTGAGGGCTAAACTTAAGATTTGCCCACAAAAGTGAAAGGGTTATATATTCAATGCTGATAATGTGAAAAATTATTGTAAATAGAAACTAAGAATTCAATCTTTAAGGGCAAGGTCAAAGCCTTGACAATGAAAATCAACAAAGAAAAAGTGTTAAATCTGCACATACATGCAAATATCTTTTTCTTTCTTCTTCTTTTGGCCATTTATTGGTCTTTTCCGGGAACTCTTTATTTTCCCAAGAACAAAAAAGAAACCTGACAATTATAAATTAAAAATAAAGCAATATTAGCCATGCATGCTCTCTTATTCTTAGAGTATTCTCTATTATATTTATTCAATCCATAGGGTATCAAATGTCATATACTATGATCATTTAAATCTCAATACTTCAATTTAAATTTTATTGTGCCAATTTTATCTTTACTTTTAGCAGAAAGAAAAATTCCTAGTTATTTAATAACCAAAAATCACAGCTGTAGTAGACATAATCAAGTTTGAGTTGTGAGAGAAAGGGTACAGCATATGTCAAAACATGTAAGTGATGTGAGAAGTCTATGATACAACAGCAAGAAAGAGAAGGAAAATATATAAAAAGAAGCGTAATCTACCTGATATAGAGACGTTTGTTTTGCCCACGTAGATCACCAGAACTAAGGTCCAAAGACTTTTGCTGTTTTTTGGGATAGATAGCAGATTTGCTGTTCCTCCAAAAGATGAGAACTGCCTCTCTGTTTTATGAGCAAGGACAAAAGCCCCTCTTCCCAGGTACGAGTTCCTCCGAAAGAGAGAACGTTTTCAACTTTAGTTCCGCAAACTGTGCGAGACTAAATTATAGAGAGAATACAGGGCCGAATACAGGGCCGAGAACAGCAATGCATCTATGAGTGTGACCACGCAGGTTCTCCTTCACCCTTTATAGCATGTATGTCATTACTTTGGCACTTACTTTAGATCTTCATTGGTGGTGGGGACTTCACTTGCCATTAATTTATAGCGTTATCGGTTGGCGGACTGCACAAGGGAAAAGCCACCTGAAGCCACTCTGAAAGCATGCGACCAGTTCATCATTCTTTGATCTTCTTTCTTCTTTATCTGGTCATCTTTTGTGTACCATTTCTCATTAACAAATAAAAGATAGGTTGTCATGTAAATCAGCTTTAAGTAAAGTGAGATAGGTCCACTACTCTCTGCATAAATAATCGAAAAGCAATACATTACAACTACCGCTATTAACTTTTTGAGCTCAACTAGACGCATGCCTCCTTTATTTTCAATTTCTTGCCAGGCAAAAAGAGTAGAATCTTACAGCAACGTGGGTCGCAAATGGCACTTCCATGGTTTAAGTCTCTCTTTCCGTTTTGTCCTATTCTTTAAGCGCTTAAGAGAAGTGAAGAAAGCCTTAGTGAGCCTCTCTACTTTTAAAGATTTTGTACGAATAAGAGTGTTTTTGTTTTAAAATATAAAATTTTCATAAGAAAATATCATTTTGAGTGAGATTTAGAGGCTTTTAAAATTTATATTTTTGAAATTTTTGTAATTCTAAGATATTCTCTTATGTTTGGGTATATTACTTTTTATTAATGTACTCTTAAATTTTCATTAAAAAAAATTGCATTTAGCCTTTAATTTCTGTATCAATGTGCTCTTTTAAGTACTGGGATCATAGTTTTCCTCAAAGACAAAATAATATGCATTAAAACAGTTAATGAGGCAAATGATCATTTATTAACACTCCCTTCTAAATCATAGAAATTTTAAGTAAAGACTACTAAATAAATTAATTTTTTTGTAAAGTGAAAGGATTCCAGTATTGCATACCATATCACAAAGCAATCCTCACCAAATGTTACAACTACTACCATTAACTTTTTGACCTCAAGTGAATGTATGGCCCTTTTATTTTTCAAAGTCGTCGCCTGTACAATCGTACCGGAATATGGGTTGGAAATGGCACTTCCATTGTTGAAGAGGATAATGATAAGTTATTTAAACATTATTTTTTGAGTGATGGAAATAAAAGATCACTAATCATGTGGATTAACTTTTGTGAAGTGAGAGGACTCTAGATTCATTGCATACAATACCGAAAAGCAATCCTTAAAAATTATTACGACTACCAGCATTAACTTTTTGACCTCAACCAAGCACATGTCGCTTTTATTTTTCAAATTCGTTGCCAGGCAACAAATCTTACGGCAACGTGGGCCTGAAGTGGCACACATACTTCTCTCTGCCTTTTCTTTTTGTCCTATTGTATGAGGACTTAAGCCAATGGAAGAAAGCCTTTGTAAGAATCTCGGCTTTCAAAGACTTTGCATTTGCCTTGCATTTCACTTTCTATATCAACGTGCTCTTTTAAGTGCTGGCATTTATACGTGAAATAACTTAATTTTGGCAGGAATGTTTGAACACCATAACATCGGAGGATTCTTATATTTCAGCACTATATTTTAGCTTTGCCAGGTGTCTAACACTGGTAATTTTGAAGCCTTTTTCATTCGTGTACTCCACCGATGGAGATGCAAAGATCGCTTTCAAAGGATTTATGTTGCTGGCGCTCCCTGGACGAGACCACAAATCTCAAGAATTCCCAAACTTTTTCATCCTCCTTGGTCTTCGAAGGCCTACAAGTTCTGTAGCTTCCTGTAATGACCAGTTACACTAACCATGCAATGAAATGACGAAAACTGGTACAGAGAGGAAATTGTCCTATGAAACAATGAATTGACTAAAAGAACATCGGTGTAGAAAGCCTACACAGGTTGTGGGGAATCCTCGTATGCAGTAAAGAGAATGAAAAATGTAGTCAATTATTATATAAAAGCATGAGTTACCTAACTTGGCTAAAAAATGAACGTGCATTGGTGGAACTGTTAGGCCCAAATTCTTTAAACAAAAAGTAAAAGAGACAATAACAAACATTCTAAACCCTAAAATCGAAGACAGCCAAGTCCTCACTCTCTCACTACAAAGAAAATACTTTTTACTTGCAATTCTTTCTCTTTTTTGTGAAAAAATAAATTATATTAGTAAATATTAAAATATAAAAACATAGAGGTAATACTTCAGTATTATAAAAGTTATTACATTTATGAAAAGATGAAAGTTGAAAGCTTTCAAAATTTACTCAAAATAAAATTTTCTTCAAAGAATTTTATATTTCTAAATAAAAAATCATTCTCTTGTATTATTATTATTATTTACTAAAATAATAGAGATATCAATTGTTTTTCCTTGAAAATTCCTTCTTTGTCAATTAGCATCTAACTCAATTGGAGAAAATATTGTTTAGGACCAAAGAAGTGTCACGTTTAATGCCTCTTCACCTTTATACCCATCTACTTAGCCAAGAAGGAAAAAAAGGAAAAAAAGGGAAAAAAAAAAAAAAAACTCAGTCGCAATAGCTCTTATGTTTAGAGGACTTTCAACAGCAACAGAATATATATTAGTTGAAACTGGACCTTGCTAGCCGTAAAATGTAAGTACAAAATCAAATGCAACAAAGGGGTACCAATTTCTTCAGTAATTGATATAGTGGGATGCAATCATTTGAAGAATAAGATAAAATATCAACAAAAGCAGTGCTGCATTCAGTTGTAGCAGGTTCTGATTGCCATATTGCTACCTTGGCTAGGTTTTGGACCGTTTTCCAATGACCAATGGGCGTAGTGTACGAAATCACTCCCGGACCACCAGTCATGCATGCGATCCGGCCAAACCAACGTACACGATTCGACTTGGGTCGATTGGCCTCGACTGTCAATTGGTTTTGTCTTGACGTTTCAAAACCAAATCGTAGACACAATAGCATTCAGTCTTTTTGAATAATCATAATGCACCACAAAATCCCACTTAACAGCATTTTTATCCATTGTCTTATCCAAACTACGGCTTCCACTGTATTTGCTTCTCTATATATATAACTATTGGATCGTAATTGTACACTAGAAAGATTGACACTTGTGAAGTATCTCATATGTCCACAACATCCTTCTTTTTAATGAGGTTTTTTGGAAAAAGAAATGTGAACTTGAGCCTTCAACATATAACAAGAGTGATAGTTTCTTTTAATGTCATGATATTTGATTTCTATTTCTTTATTAAACTAGTCATCTGTATATCACACAACCAAGTGAATTTTTACTTATAACGAAATGAACTGAGCTTTCAGATATGTGGATTGTTTGGACCATTTTTCTGAAGACAAAGTTGCAAGCCTTGAAGTCTTTGGAAAGGGCATTTACTAGTCTTCATTTACTTCTGTTTGGGGCAGGATATATGTATGCAAGTAAAGTCCGGTTAGTGGTCTATGCTAATTGCCCTATAGTCAGGTGATACCATTGAAAGGTCTATCCTAATACCTCTTCATATGCTAATACCTCTAGGCTGTTTTTTGCTTAAAACATCTTCCAGAATCACCCACGAACTTCTTCCAAAAGTCATTGCACTTGTATTTTAGTGCTGCAACTTTCATAGGTCTTATGTGAACCTTCTGGCTCAAGCTCGCATGATTTTGGAGATTTGTGAGTTTTGGAGGTCAAGCCCAAGAAGTTGGAGAACTTAGCTGATCATAAATGAGTGATCTTAGCTGACTAAGAAAACCCTTAAGTGGCTCGCCATTGGCTTGTCTGAAAAAGAGAATCAAACTCCATTTTCTCCCAAAATATAGTTTTTTAAAAAACAAAAGGAGTTCATTCCCTGTAAATGTTGTAGCTTGCAATTTTTGAGACATATTATTTAAGTATTTATACTCTTTATTAATCCTTCAAATCTAAAACTTAGTTTGTCGTTTTCTACCTTTTGTTTTATTAGGTAATAGGGGCGAGGGACTTTGAACTAGGGATATTGACTCATTAACTCTACAATTTTGCTGTTGACCGGAGTTTCAACTGTTGTTTTCTTATTTACCAATCATAAAACCATGTATGAAAACCCTAAGAAAAATTGATATTTAGGATTTTATGAGAGTGATTACAAAAGATTCATATAGGATCATTAAACTAAAATAATAAGTTACTTTTTGAAAGGGTTGAAGGCTAATTGTAATAATAAAAATTAGAGTATAGAAGTAAATGGATATATCCCAATATAACAAAAGTTACTATAGGTTCAAAATGACAGAGGTAAGAAAACTATTTACTTACCATAGAAGGAAGGGAGATTAGGGTTATTAAACCTCAAACCTTGGAATAAAGTCCTTTTAGAATGTATGTTTTGAAAAATCATTATTCTTCTAGACTCTTCATTATGGAGTAAATAAATTTATAGTACAAAATGCAAAAGAACTCCAATAATGCAACTTAATATCCAAGATTCTATGACATGGTGTTAGAAAGGCCTTTTCAAACTACGACCTACTCTTACATCAGTTCTCTTAAGGTCTACGTATTCTTACAAAGCAATTTACAAGAATCTTAGACCATTTGGTGAAGAGGTGGACCAGTATAATTTAATTTGGACTAATAGTATCAACTAACATAATTTCATTAAATGACTAATTTGTTAAGATAAATTTTCTATAATTGAATAAACATCTATTATGATTTCTATTGGTCTCATATAGAAAATATGAGTTATCTCTTTGTTGAATATATATGGATAAAGATGATTTGAAAAACTATTCTTACTCATAATGAAATTTGACATCACATTGATAAATGAAATAAAAAACTATAATAAATGATTAAAACAACAAAAAGAAGGTATTCAGCTTGTAAACTTCTTGAGATATCTTTTTTTAACTTGCATTTACTATATAAGGGTTGAGTATAATAGAAGATGATTTCAAAGAAAATTAACTAACATCCTAATTTTATTGGTGAAGGTAAGAAAAATTGTATGAGGAAAATTTTGTTTTGTTTCAAAATATAAAATTCTCTCAAAAAAATTGTCATTTTGGATGAGATATGAAGGCTTCTAACTTTTATTTTTTCATAGATTTCATAATTTTTATAATGTTGGAATATACTTCATTATTTCTCTATATTAAATTCTATTAATGCAAATTTATGTTTCTACCGCAAAAGAGGGGGGGGGGGGGGGGGGGGGATGGAGGTAAAAAAAAATTGTATAGAAATTTTTCATAATAATATTTTAATTTCATTTTGAAAGTCGTTAGAAAACAAAAGGGATCATATGGTAAAAAAATCCTATGATAGAGGTCTATAATTGGGTTGATAATAAGCCTAACTTGCATGCCAATAATAAGTTTTCTGAAGCACAGGTATTGTAATCCTTAAAGTTCCTGGAATGTTGGTGGGTGTTGGATCTCTAGTTTTGACAAAGTTGTAGCAACCATATCAACTGATTCTAAATTTGTCCTCCCCCCTTTTTTTTCTTTTTGGGATAAATGGGACAGTACCTGAACATATTTTGTTAATGAAGGCTGAGCTAAAATATATACCTTCTTAAAATAATATGATAAGATAAGATAAGATATAAGCCTAACCCAAACCCAAAAATTGTCCCACGGCAGCATACGTTCCAATGGCCAGAATATACAGAAAACACTTGTTAAGAAGAGCATGACAAATGGAACCCACTGACGTCGTCGTGTTCCTGTCGGTCTTCATACTATACAAAGTTACCCAAATTTGCTAGGAGAGGGCAAGCCCAAACATTTGGGTTTACGTATGCGGGTCTTCCACTCAACTCTAAGGTCCGTAGCTTCAAATTGAACGAGTCTGGGGTAAGGCTGCCTTGGGTCTGGGCCTTTCGGTCCGGTAATCTGGCTCCCGCATTCCTCATATCAGTAATTTGCCTTACTTTCCCGTAGAATAATGGCCTAACCATGACCCAATTGCACCAATCAAACGTATCTTGGAAGAAAATGGGCAAGAAACTAATTAAAGGCCAAATTGGAAGGATTATACATAAAAATGCCTTCTTTTACCTTATTATCGGCAGTAGTTATACTGTATTCGGAAGTGATTGGTTTAATGAATGTTTTACAACTGGGTTTGTAATTTGTATGTCATTCCATTATCATTCAAATTTTTTGAAAAGAAATACAAGGTCTATATATTAGTGAATGTTTTACCACCGGCAGTGATGCGTCGCCCATCGGACGAGATGTGCGGAAGGCACATCTGTGTGGAGATTCTGCTTGTGGACGGACTGGTGTGAGTAGGTGGCATGCGCTGATTGCGTGTTGGCTCGGACAAGGCCCTTGTGAGAATTGTGCTGGCCGCTGACACGACAGGTCCCGATGTGGCAGATTTCACTAACATCACATTTAGTGGGTCAAATCGAATTCCTATAAATTAACAAACAAGCAAGTGTGTATGTATATATTAATTTTTTAGAAGACCTTCCGCTTCTTGATTAAAGGTAAAGATTTGAGACATATGTTGACAATGGTAAAGACTTAATTGCGTTCATTCTTGATCTCTCAAACATCTATATTTTCTAGTTTGGCTATTTTCAATTAATAATCAGTTTTTTCTGGTCAAAATAAATAGGTATTAATCATATCATTGTAGGCGGCGCTTCAGGTTTTCTCTCTCTCAAACGGAAGGTGCGACTGAGGGCAAAGCCGGCGTGTGGCAGTTCGTGCAGGCGAGTGCTGGAACTTGGTGCTAGATCGGCGCCTCTGTGGTGTCGAGACAGTGCCAGCGAGTGGGTTAGGCAAGAAGGGAGGGGGAGAGAAGCGTTCGGTGTTTCCCTCTCTTGAACGGAAAAGGCCAAACAACGCCGGTTAGAAAGAAGGGGTTTTTAACTATTCTGATCCTTTGATTGGAGTGACACTAAGCTCCCAAAGGGTGAACGGGATGAGAGGCAACGACTTTTCTTGAAAAATACAGTCTTCCAAAGATACTGAATATTGGAAGAATGACATAAGAGGTGACGAGAAGATAAGGGAGCTCACTACAATTCTAAAGGCAATTTAAAGTAGGAGAAGGTGGTTGCAGACATCAATTTAGTCTCCTTTTTAAATTTGTCTATGGTCAAATTGGTGGAGCGTATCGATCCAGAGTTACTTTCTGTCAATCGAAGACGAGTTTCTAGAACAATTGACTCTATAAATACAGAATTGATGACACTTACTCGGAGTGATAAAGTTCTTGTCACCGGGGGGAAAAGCCACAAATGCTACAAAAGTTGATTTGGCAGCAGAAATTGCGGCTTCACTCTTCAAATCAAGTATTGATGATTCAGGTAAAAATTCTGATACTCATACTTTGGATAACATTGGTGAAAATGAAACTAGGTCTCAAGCAGAAATGATTAGTTTTGTTGACAAAGTTCAAGAGAATGTCCCTATAGTTGCATCAGATAGTCAAAATATTAATACTTTGAGTGGTGGAGCTGAGGTGTCTTGGAAACATATTTCAATGGGTAAGCTTGTGAAGACAGCTAAATTAAATTATCATCCTCCTTCCATGAAAGAAAATAAACTTATTGCAAAGCCTCCACCAGAGGTTATTGATAAAGGCAAAAGTCACTTTGAAAATTGTTTAGTGGGTTATTTCTTAATTGAAAATATCTCTTATTATCTAGTGAAAGGACTTGTGGAAAAATTGTGGGGAAAAGAAAACTTATCTGAAGTTTTAGCGACTGAAGATGGTTTCTTTTTCTTTCGTTTTTCAAATATTAAGAAGATGGAGGAGGTTATGGAAATAGGGGTATGGGATATTGCAGGTCGTCCACTTTTCCTTCAAAAATGGCATCCCTTCATTAGATTGGAAAAAGAAAAAATTTCTACTATTCCCATTTGGGTGCGGTTATATAATGTTCCTCATGTGCTTTGGACTAATACGGGAATGAGTTATGTGAGCAGTGTGTTAGGGAAACCACTATACATGGATAAAGAAACAGAACAAAAGCTTCGATTATCGTATGCAAAAGTGTGTATTTTGATGGATATTAATAGTGAATTTCTTGAAAAATTTGAAATAGATATGGGTAAAGAGGAACAATATGAAGTACATGTTGAATATTGTTGGGTTCCTATGAAATGTAAAGTTTGTAGTTGTTTTGGACACAAAGAATGTAATTTGAAGAAAAAGGAAGTTTGGGTTCCTAAAAAGAGAATGAATCCTTTAGTTCAAATCCATAATGAAACTCAAGATCTAATACCCAATACAAAAGTTGTTGGAAAAGATACCCAGACCACTCAAATGGATTCTCAAGAAGTTAGGCCAACTCTTATTACAGAGGATATTGAAACATGTGTACTTGTTCAACCAAAAGAAATCGTAGGAATCTCTGACTCTTCCCCAAGTACTTCAAAATCAAAATCTTCAGGAAAGAAAAAAGGAAAAGAGCAAAAGGTTATCCCTGGAAATAAGTTCGCAATATTAGCAGAGGACACCACCATTATAGGTCTTGTTGGAGATTCTGGGTTAATGGGGAAGAGAATCAACCTCCTAATAAATGAAAGTACTTGCATGGAATGTAAGAGGCTTAAATAAAAGCCCTAGAATAAGGGAAGTAGCAAAATTTGTTCTATCCCATTCCCCCCATATTATTATTTTAATTGAACATAGAGTTAAAGAAGGAAATGCAGATGCACTCTTGAAGTTTGGATTTCCAGATTGGAAATATATTCATAACTACAATTCTAGTAGTCTTGGTAGAATTTGGGTTCTTTGGAAAGTCTCAAAATTACAATTTACAATTAAAGGTTCCTCATCTCAAGTCATCCACTGTCTTATTGAAAAGCCAGGTATGCACCCTTACTTGTTGTCTGCCATATATGCAAGTAACTTAGAAGTTGAACGTAGAGAGTTATGGGCTGACCTTACAAGCTTTGATACTCTGAATGTAAACAATATTCCTTGGTTACTTATGGGAGATTTAAATGAAATACAGAATATCAATGAGCGAATTGGCCCAAACGTTAGATGGACACAAGGAATGGAGAATTTAAATGAAATGGTTGAGAATATAACATTGATAGAACCTCCATTCTATGGTCCTCTATTCACATGGACAAACAAAGGCTCAAAAACTAATCTTCAAGCTAGCAAAATTGATAGGCTCTTTACTAATGCAGAATGGGTGCTTCATTTTGATAGATTCACAATTGAATTTTTACTTCCAGGTGTATCGGATCACTCTCCCTGTTTAGTACAATTTGGAAATGACACAAGTAGGAAGAAATCTCCATTCAGATTCTTTAATTTTTGGACTGATTGCTTAGATTTTTTGGATACAGTAAGTTCAATATGGCAACAAGAAATAAATGGCTCAAAAATGTTTCAAGTTGTGCAAAAATTAAAAGCCTTAAAACCTTCTCTCAAGAAACTCAATGCCACCCATTTTGGAGATTTGCACCGGAAGGTGAAGGATGCAAGAGAAAATTTGAAGCAAATTCAGAGCAGGTTAGAGCTTAATCCTTATTGTCTATATACACGTTCTGAGGAGAAATCACAACTTGAGCAATTCCTTGCTATGAGTAAACATGAACAAATTCTTCTCAAACAAAAATCAAGGAACATATGGTTAAAAGAAGGGGATAATAATAGTAAGATTTTTGCATCATTGATGTGGAGGAGAGCTCAAAACAAGATTAATAAACTGGTACTAGAGGATAGCTCTGTTATTACAGATGAGTAGGAATTGAGATTTGCTATTATTTCCTATTATCAGTCAATTCTTGGCAACTCTAGAAGTATTCCTATCAACTTTGAAAGGTATGCTTCTCTATTTCAGGAGGACATTAGTGAATTGCTTAATTTGTCAAATTTTGAACGTTCTGATGTTATTAAAACACTTTGGGGCATTCATGATTTTAAAGCTCCTGGGCTTGATGGTTATAATAGTTTGTTTTATAAGAAAGCATGGCCTATCATTGGAAAGGATGTAGAAGATGCTGTATTAGAGGTCTTTTCTTCTAGGAACTTGCTGAAAGCTACAAATTCAACATTGCTCTCTTTAGTCCCTAAAGTTCCCAATCCAAGTTGCACCAAGGATTATCGACCAATAGCATGTTGTAATGTTATATATAAAATCATTTCTAAGATGCTTGCTGAAAAGATAAGCCTCATTTTACCTTCAGTAGTTAGTCATAATCAAACAGCTTTCATTAAAGGGCGACAAATTTCAGAGAACATTATGCTTTACCAGGAACTTTTGCATAACTATCACAAGGGAGACAAAGGTAAACGTGTGGCCATAAAAATTGATCTTATGAAAGCATATGACATGGTCAAATGGGATGCAGTATTGGGAGTTTTGAAAGCCATTAACACCCCCCAGTACTTGGTTGATCTTATAAGTGAGTGTATTACTACAACAACATTTTCAATCAATTTCAATGGAGAACATGCAGGATACTTTAAAGGTACTAATGGATTGCGACAAGGTGATCCCTTATCTCCATATTTATTTGTATTGGTTATGGAGATACTCAACAGAATCATTATTTCAAAGACCTATACAGCAGTGTTTAAATTTCATTGGCGCTGCAAATCGGAAAAAATCACTCATTTATGTTTTGCTGATGATTTATTTCTCTTCTCTCATGGTGATGTGAACTCAATGCTATGTTTTATAGAAGCTTTGGAGGAATTTGCTGATCTTACAGGCTTAAAGTATAACCCAAGTAAATGTCAAATTTTCTTTTCTGGGTTATCGGAGCAAGAACAACTTCTTATACTTGATCATACTCCTTTCCCGAAGGGTTCACTCCTTATTAGATATCTTGGAGTTCCTCTTATCACAAAAAGACTAGCTCAAGTTGATTGTAAAGGTCTAACGGATAAAATATTTGGAAGAATAGAAGGTTGGGGAATGAAACATCTAAGCTGTGCAGGAAGATTACAATTGGCAAAATCTGTCCTCATTTCTATTTGCACATTTTGGATGCAAGTCTTCCTATTGCCAAAGCAAACTATTTATGAGATTGAGAAAAAGATAAGGAAATTTTTATGGGCAGGAAATATAGATATGCATCGTTCTCACAAAGTAACTTGGCAAATTGTTTGTTCACCGAAGAAGGAAAGGGGATTAGGTTTACTGAACCTCAAAATTTGGAATAAAGTCTTTTTAGGATGTATGCTTTGGAATCTCATTAATCTCCCAGAAGGCTCATTATGGAGTAAATGGATTCATAATACAAAGTGTAAAAGAACCCCAGTAATGCAGTTGGACATAAAAGGTACCATGGCTTGGAGTTGGCGGGGTCTCCTCAAGTTAAGGCCTACACTTACCTTTGTTCTCTCAAGTCCTACATATTGTTGCCAAAAGATTTATAATGATCTTCGGCAAGTTGGAGAAATGGTTGATTGGTATAATTTAATTTGGACAGGTGGCATTAGCAAACATAATTTCATTGGATGACTTGTTTGTAGGGATAGACTTTCTACAGTAACAAAAATTATACAATGGCTTCCTTCGGTAAACATATATTGTGATTTTTGTCAATCTTATTTAGAAAATAGAAGTCATCTTTTTTTTGAATGTGCATGGACAAGGATGATTTGGAAAAGTATTCTTGCTCAGAATGGAATCCGACATTACATTGGAGGATGGAATGAAGAACTACAATGGATGATCAAAGCAATAAAAGGAAGGGATTTAGCTGCCAAACTTCTCAAGATATCTTTCTTAGCTTGTATTTATTGTATATGGGCTGAACGAAATAGAAGACGTTTTCAAGGGAAAACAATGGATATCCCTATTCTCTTAGCGAAAATAAAGAAGATAGTACGAGGGAGAGCTTCTTTGTTTAGAAATATAAAATCTTCTCAATGCAATGTTATTTTGAGTGAGATTTGGAGGCTTCCAACTTCCATCTTTTCATAGATATGGTGACTTTTGTAATACTGGGGTATGCCCTTGTGCTTTTGTACTTTAATATGTATTAATACAATTTACCTTTCCACCAAAAAAAAAAAAAAGATATTAAAAAAAAGTTGATAAAAGACTATTATTGAGATTATATAAAATTAAAACTAATGGAACATATTCTCATTCTTATCCTTTTTCATTCTATTTTAGTTGTCAATTCCAACCTCCCAAAGGCATCATTGGATCTTGTCGTAAATTGGCTGTTTTGCAAAGGTTTATTGACGGATGAAAAAATAGAAAATTAGTAATTCTATACAAAATAAGTAGTCATAAAACTCTTGCACATCAGTCTCCACGAGTCCCCTTCCTACCCATATATCAAAAAGTGAGATATATCAGGTGCCAAGCCTTTGTTACTACTTAAACAGGTTTTGTGTGTGGGGCAAATTTTAGTTTGTTCATTTTTGAATGAGTTTTAAAACTATTAAAATGTAACAGTTTATCTCAAAAATTTTAAATGTTAGATGAAGAAATCTTATAATTTATAAGATTAAAAAGTTATCCTCATATTTTTTTATGTAGGACAATATTTATTTTTAATACTCTCTCACATTAAGTGAAAAGTTATGTCCTATTTAGACTGGTTACTTGAGGCTTGGGAACTATTCAGATCTTCTTTCACCGAAAAGCCAGAAAACTGTTTTTGGAGTGCTAACTTTTAGCCGTTCTTCCCTTTTTCAATATTATTTACCTCAAAACTGAACCGGCTACTAAAAAGAATCACACCCCATGCCCACGTTATTCTCCCGTTTTATTAGATCCGTATAAATCTGTGGGCATATAATCTAGTTGCCAGTTTTGACATTTCAGAGATGTTCAAGAACCCTCTGCGACACAGTTGATACTTTAGACACCAAAAACAAAGCGCGAGTTTCCCATGTTCTTTTTCTACTCTATGTGACAAAGAGAACTGTAAACAACTAAACACGGTTCCATTCCGCATTCGTTGATATCAAGTCATTTTTATATTTTAGGGTCTCCATGACGAGTCCTAGAATATTTTTTCTAACTTCCTAATGCATAATAATTATATCCGAGGACACGACTATAAAAAGAGGTAAACACCTGCAAAGAAACACCAAACACTACCAAACACCTCACGTGCGCTTTCAAAAGCCGAGTAAAACAAACTTGGGTTTTGTGTCAAAATAAAGAAACATACATTACTTTGCGTTTTGGATCGAAGAAGCAAACAAAAACAATTGGGAGAGAGTCAATCTTTACTTCAATTTTTTATAAGCAACTCTTTCATACCAGAAACCATACTAGACTATAGCGGCAGTCAGTAACAACTTTATTTTTACATAATTAAGAACTACGAATCTCAGTTTGGGGATCGCTTCCGAAGAATATAACTGGCGTCATGCTCACGCTCCTTTTCTTCTTTTTTTTTTTTTTTCTTTTCTTTTCTTACATGCTAAAAAAAAGGGCTTTACGATTATACATCTCACGTTTGCAAAGCCCATTCACCGCTTTGGACGTCAACTGTTGAAGTCTCCATCTTACAAAAAATTTATATTGTACTGGGAAGTAGGGACTGCTGGGATCATTTACCAAAACGACAAAACCACATGCTACTAAATAATATTCAATGTTGAAGCAGAAGTTGACCACAAGATGCCTGATCTAGAGTTACAAGCACAACTACCATTGGCTTCTTTACATTTTTTGGTTGGCTTTCCAAGGAGGGTGATACTGACGTGGGACCGACCACCGTATTTAACCTATCCATTGCACATAACTGTTCTAAGTGAAAATTTACTACTGCAATCCGGTATTCCATGAAGGGCATCTCTCTTTTGACATGTAGAAATATGCCCAAACAGAGGTGTCACAAACGAGATGGAGAAATATGGAGGAAGATGGGAGAAGCAAAAGCACAAAAGAACGAAGGGAGAAAACGGAGATGAAGCCAACGTTGGCACTTAATTATGACAAATATTTTTTATAACAATTTGTTGGATATGCAACATACAATGAGACGATTGGATTCTGCAGTCTGTGCATTTTAAAGTGAGATGATTTGGTTTTGCAAGCTGTGTATGCTTAAATGAATAATAATTTTCATTTAGCTTTGTGAATTGTGAAGGACGACTGTGGAAATGTTAAACTCCAGCCCTCATACGATCAAAATGGTGAGTTTCAAATCTCGTGAATTAGCCCGAGGAACCGATGCATTTTGCAAAGTGAAAAAGTGTTCAAATGAGGTTTGACCAAAAGAGAGTCCTTTTCGGAAAATGGTCTCGACATTTTTGGGAAAGAATTTTCTTGCTGCCCGTTGTTTCTCGGATCAAATATTTTCAAATGGTCTAAATTTAATTGGAAGAAGGGTATTGAAGTTTCAACTAATTAGAAAGGCTTCGAGGACAAAGAAAGAGGTAATACGACAAATCAAAAAATTGTTTAAAATATAAAAAATGTTGGTGCTCTGATACCAAATGTTGGTGCTCTGACACCGAATGTTGGAACCAGAGAAGGGAGAAATTGAAGGAAATCTTTTATTGCTATAAAAGTAAATGGATACAAAGAAGGAATAACAAACCTACTAAGCTATTGCTATAGCTTATCTATTTCTGGTGGGGATGATTTTGAAACAAGGAATGAACCCTCCTATTTATAGACTACTTCACCGCCTAATTTGCTTGCCGCGTACCGCCTGAAGAACATCTTCTGAAACTTTCTAGTGTCTTCGGCGTCTCCTCACTTTTCCTTCATCGGTAAGTATGTTTTTTTGCTTCGTCCTTAAGCATTTCCAGAAGGTACGTTAGTCAATATTTACGGCTATATGTGTAAGCCGTCATTTTTGACTTTTACAAAAAACCAAGGTTTACATGTTTCAACAGCCTCCCTTAAACTTGGTTTTTGAAATCGATAACTCCAATCATCATCTTTAGTTTTTTTTGAACAACTCTGCCTTCAAAGGTTTCGTGAACAAATCTGCAATCTGATCTTCGGATCTACAGAAGTTAAGTTCAATCTCTCCATCCTTGATTAATTGTCGAATATAATGATACCTGATATCGATATGTTTGCTTCTGCCATGAAAAACAGGATTCTTGGCTAATGCGATTGCCGATTTATTGTCACAAATAATCTCGGTAGGACCATCCTGTTCATACTTCAATTCCAAAAGAATTCTTCGTAACCAAACTGCTTGACATGCTGCTGTAGCTGCTGCTATATACTCTGCTTCAGCGGTTGAAAGCGCAATAACTTCTTGTTTTTTCGATGACCAAGAAATTAATCCTGATCCAAGAAAGAAAACATATCCGGAAGTACTTTTCCGTGTTTCAGTATCACCTGCCCAATCACTATCTGTGTACCCCTGTAGTATGAAATTATTAGAATGACCATAAAAAATTCCATTACTCCGGGTACCACTTACATACCGTAAGATTCTTTTTGCTGCCTGCAAATGTGACTGGTAAGGTTTCTCCATGAATCTACTAATAAGTCCCACACCATAAATAATATCTGGCCTAGTAGCGGTCAAATATCTTAAGCTTCCAACAATGCTTTTGAAATACGTAGGATTTACTAGCTCACCGGTCCCTTTCTTATTCAGCTCCAACCTTTCTGCTACAGGAGTCCGAATTGCCTTGAGCGACTCCATCTTCAAATGCTTTAAAATATCATTGACATATTTCTGTTGTGAAACAAATATGCCATCTTCAATTTGCTTTACTTCAAGACCTAGAAAATAGGACATCAATCCTAAATCTGTCATTTCAAATTGACTAGCCATGGCCTCCTTGAATTCTACAAACATTTTCTCAGAATTTCCTGTAAATATCAAGTCATCAACATAAAGGCACATAATTAATATATCACCATTAGCATTTGACTTGATATATAGTGTATGTTCATATGGACATTTCTGAAAACCATGCTCCAACAGGTATGTATCAATCCGGGTATACCAAGCTCTCGGTGCTTGTTTCAACCCATATAATGCTTTCTTAAGCTTATATACTTGATTTTCATGTCCCTTCTTCACATAACCCTGTGGTTGCTCCACATAAACTTCTTCTTCAAGAAAACCATTAAGAAATGCTGACTTAACATCCATTTGATGGATCTTCCAATGGTTCTGAGCTGCAAGTGCTAAGATCATTCGAATGGTATCCATTCGAGCCACTGGTGCAAATACTTCAAAATAATCAATACCTGGCTTTTGCTTATAGCCTTTCACCACTAGTCTGGCTTTATAACGGTCCACCTGACCGTTGGATTTGTACTTCGTCTTGTACACCCACTTAACTCCAATGGGTTTCTTACCAGGTGGTAAAGAAGTTAACTCCCAAGTGTCATTTTTCTCGATTGAATGAATCTCCTCATCCATTGCCTTGATCCATTTCTCATCTGCTGCTGCATCATCATACACTATGGGATCACAATCAGCAAATAAACAAAAATTTGCTATTGTTTCATCAATGTCACTGTCATCATCTCTTGTGACCACATAATCTTTGTACTTTGCTGGCATCTCCCGTGTTCTCTGTGAACGCCGTACTGGAGATTCTGATTCTGATATTGGTGTTGAACTAGTAGGTAAAGATGATTCTTCATCTGAAGACTTCTCCATTTCTCCTTCTAATAACTCTCCTTCTAAATTGACACTGCTTTGGCCAATCTTTTGGTTCCAGTCCCAGGTTTCATCTTCAACAAATTGAACATCCCTACTAATAATCACCTTTTCTGTTATTGGATTATATAACTTATAACCCTTAGTAACTTGACTATAGCCAATAAAGATACATTTCTGGCTTTTGTCATCTAGCTTCTTTCTTTCTTCATCTGGTATATGAGGATATGCTATACATCCAAATACACGTAGATATGAAACATCTGGCTTATTACCACTCCAAGCCTCTTCTGGAGTTCTTCCAAGAACACTTCTTGTTGGACACCTGTTCAAAATAAATACAGCACAAGCTACGGCTTCTGCCCAAAATGGCTTTGGTAACTTCTTAGCCTTTAGCATACTTCTTGCCATTTCAAAAATGGTTCTATTTTTCCTTTCTGCTATACCATTTTGCTGAGGGGTATAACTAGCAGTTAATTGACGTTTAATTCCATGAATTTTACAATACTCATAAAATTCATTTGAAGTAAACTCTCCACCTCTATCTGACCTTAAGGTTTTCAAATTAAAACCACTTTGTTTTTCAACATAGGCTTTAAATTCTTTAAATTTGCTAAAAGCTTCTGATTTTCTTTGTAAGAAATATACCCATGTTTTTCTAGTAAAATCATCTACAAAAGATAAGATGTACCTTTTTTGTCCAAATGATTCCACCTCAACAGGGCCACAAAGATCTGTATGTACCAATTCCAACAACTGCTTTGCTCTTCTGGCTTTTCCACTTGGAAAGGAATTTCGACTTTGCTTTCCAACAAGACATCCTTCACATGGACGGTCTGGACAATCTATCACAGGCAAACCAATCACCATATTTTTCTGAGCTAATAACCTTAGCCCACGAAAATTCAAATGACCAAATCGAAGATGCCATAACCAATTTTTGTCTCTTATTATTGCTTGAAAACTCATAAGAGTCTTAGGCTGAAGATCTAGAGGAAACATCCGACTCTTTGTCATTGGCACCTTTGTAATCAACCTGTTATTTTCTCCATAAATAGTGCAAACTCTATTTTCTATGTTAACTTTATGACCTCTTTCAGAAAGTTGCCCAACACTAAGCAAATTCCAAAAAATTCCTGGCACAAAGTAAACATCTGCAATAGTAACATTACTACCATCTTTTGATTGAATATTAATATTACCTTTGCCCATAACAGGAACCTTTGTTTTGTTTCCAAAATTGATTTCGCCACGAACTGTCTCATCTAATTGTGAGAATAGTTCCTTCCGTCCAGTCATATGATTGCTGCATCCAGTGTCCAAATACCATGTATTGGTATCAACAGTGCTTGCATCATCACTCTTGCATGCTAGCACATAATTTCCATTTGCCTTAACGGTATGTGCCTGCTCCGTTTCTTCTTTTGCTAATTTTGAACGGCATTCGGATTTGTAATGTCCGAATTTGTTACACCTGAAACACTTAATTTTTGACTTATCTAGTGTTCTTCTAGAGGGATTTGAATTCTTACCTCTATCTTGCCTAATTCCACGACCTCTACCTCCTTGGTTGGTTCCACGATTTACTTGAGCCCGACTCTGCAATGCTTGCTCAGAACTCAAACTCCTGGCTTTTTGATTCATTCTTTGTTCATGCGAACACAATGAACCCATCAATCGTTCAAGCGTCATCGTGGACACATCTTGTCCTTCTTCAATTGCTGCTACAACATAGTCAAATCTTTCAATCAAAGACCTCAAGATTTTTTCTACAACTCGAATCTCCACGAGTTCTTCACCATTAACCCTTAATTGGTTAACAATGGTTTGCACATGATCAAAGTATGCTGAAATTGATTCTGAGTCATTCATGCGTAAAGACTCAAAATCTCCTCGAAGTGTCTGAAGTCGAACCCGCCTGACACGATCATCTCCTTGATAGGATTTCTGCAAGATATCCCATGCTGCTTTCGCGGTCTCCACGCTCGATATTTTTTCAAATATCGATTCCTCCACGGCTTGAAAAATTGCATACAATGCTTTCTGATCTTTCTTTTGAGATTCTGTCAAGAGATCTCTCTCCTCCTTCTTTAAAGCTTCAAGCTCTTTTGGATCGGTTACTTCGGCATAACCTTTCTCCACCAAATTCCACAAATCTTGTGATTTGAAGAATACCTTCAACTGAACAGCCCAGTTGTTGTAATTCCTTCCATTCAATTTTGGCAATTGTAATGGAATAGAGTTACTCGACGCCATTGCAACTTGGCTCTGATACCAAATGTTGGTGCTCTGATACCAAATGTTGGTGCTCTAACACCGAATGTTGGAACCAGAGAAGGGAGAAATTGAAGGAAATCTTTTATTGCTATAAAAGTAAATGGATACAAAGAAGGAATAACAAGCCTACTAAGCTATTGCTATAGCTTATCTATTTCTGGTGGGGATGATTGAAAACAAGGAATGAACCCTCCTATTTATAGACTACTTCACCGCCTAATTTGCCGCGTACCGCCTGAAAAACATCTTCTGAAACTTTCTAGTGTCTTCGGCGTCTCCTCACTTTTCCTTCATCGGTAAGTATCTTTTTTTGCTTCGTCCTTAAGCATTTTCAGAAGGTACGTTAGTCAATATTTACGGCTATATGTGTAAGCCGTCATTTTTGACTTTTACAAAAAACCAAGGTTTACGTGTTTCAACAAAAAATGGTAAGTGGCCTATTTTGAGAAAGAAATAGGTAACCTTAGCAAAAGGCTCATTTTGTATCATAGATTTATGAAGATTTTTCAGTTGTAGTGTTGTAAGTATAGTTCCATTCTTTACAATTATTTTTGTAGTTTCTACCTTCAATTTAAGATTTTAGTATGATATCAAAGTATATAATTCATCAAGACTGTGAGCAAAAGTTCCAAATTAAAGCAGTAGTTCAAGGTCTAGCAGCAAGAAAGGTTTGAGACATTTTACAGTCCCGCAATCCATAAAGCGTACAGACATTTTGTTCAATCGAAAAGCATCATAAAGTCGGCTTATTGGGAGCTAATGAGGACCAGCACTATCCCTCACGCTCAAATTCAGATGGTGTTGCATGGTTCATTGTCCAGACAGAATTGCTTCCCTGCATCATTGCAACAATTACGTCATAACGGATCCTCCCGTCGTAAATCCACATAATGGAGAGGAAGTCAACAAAGAAATAGAAGAGAGTCAATCCGGCCTCTCACAGTAAATTTTTCCCCCTGAACGTTTTCAGACAGTCGACATCAACTTCGTCTGGTTTTGTCTCAGGAAGAACTCCATTTGTAGAAATCCATTCACTCTTATGGGCTTTCATTAATTTAAGCTCATACATTGTCTACGTAATTTGGCACTATGATTATCTAATAATTTAACTACCAAGTTGAGAGGTTGCGTTAAGATGTAGACAATAAGTTCCATATTATTACATAATATATTATCATTTTTGTTTATAAGATAATAAGTTCAATTATTTTTTTAGTTAACTTTTAAGTTAGATAATAAGTTTTTTAATATGGTATCGTAGTCAAGATTCCCATAACACCTCTATGAGCCCCTAATGATTTGAGCTCACACATTGTTTATGTAATGTTGTACTATGATGGTTTGATAATTTGACTATCATAATGATGATTCATGTTATTTTATGGGTAATGAGGGTTCATGTTATTAAGGAATATATTAAGAATTTTGTTTATAGAATAGGTTCTACCAGCATTTGAGTTGAACTTTGAATTAAATAATGATTGTTTTAATAATTTCTTTCAAAAGTAAAAGGACCACTAAATAATCAGCACAGCCTTTGCAACGGTTCTGTGACTCTTTCTATTAGAGCATATCGTGACGATTCAACCCAAATTAGTGTACTATATCGTAGCCACATAATGCAGTTTCCCAATTGAAGTTCTTAGAAATGTTCAAAAACTTTCAGCCAGAGTGTCAACGCTCCTGGCGACAAAAACAAAGCGCAAGCTTCCAAGGTTCTTCTTTTGCTGCTCTAGCTGACAAAGCGACTTCTCTTTCTACAGATAACGCGTTCAATCCGACATGGAAACTGGACAAACAACTAGACACAGATCCGGAATAAAAGCATTATATCAACTCATTTTTATATTGTAGCGTCTCCAAGGGTCTTCCTTAAATTTTGGCTAACTTCACGCGAAGAGTGATGCAGCTAGACAGGCCACCGCACTGCACAAGTATCAGAAGACAACTTGATACTGCTTTCAGTTCTAAAAGCCAAGAGGCGTTGCCCGGGGACCAAACCACTTGTCTTTTAAATGTGATCTAAAACATGATGTCTAGAAAAATTTGTAGACCTGCAACATTTCACATTGTAAAGTCTACAAACAGTTACAAATGTTTTTCTTCAGTCGTACAGCCACGTTACGACTTCTTCTAGTTATTTACAACAAAATCAGCAAGAGTATCTTTCTAGTTATTTGCTACAAGATCTGGATCTAGCTGAAATTTTTATAAAATGGGCTTCCTCAACAACCATGAAACCTTAAATATTCTGCCTCTCTCCATATTGGAATTTCCTATTGAAATAACGTTCGAGTTGCATTATTGAATCTTCATATTAGTTTGTTAATCTTCTGTCCAGCGTGAACCCCCACCTTCCATCCCACCATCACATGACCTTTTCGATTTGGAGTAGCTATCATTCAAATAACATAGGTCATTTGGCCATGTGCTAAGACCGGTCAGGTTAAGCTGTCGGGACTGTTGAGACCATCCTTCACCAAAACGAGAAGACTGTCATGTACAGTATTACCGTTAATGTCTTTAACAAATAAAATACGTGAGTTCTAAAGTTAGAAGTACAACTAACATTTTGCCTGCTACATTTTTTCCTTTCTTAATATTATTTGCTTCAAAAGTGCAAAGGCTAGTGAATAACTGCCAAAACCTACGCACCGGTTCTGCGGCTCTTTCTATAGGAACATACGGTGACGATTCAATCTAAATTCGGGTACAGTATCGTAGGCACATAACGCAGTTTCTGTGTTAGAAATTTTCAAGAACTTTGTCCCACAGAGTTGACACTCCGGACGCCAACCACAACGAATAAGCTTCCCAGGTTATTCGTTTACTGCTCTATCTGACAAGAGAAGTGTACAAATTATGTGTTCGATCTAATTAAAAGATTTAAAAGTCTAATATAAAAGTTAATTCAAGAGTTGAAAGATTACTTTCTTTATTTAGATTTCACAACAAGGAGTCATGCTATTATTGAACTTCCATTCTGCACACATACTATCACATGCCAGGTGATATATCGGACTAATGTTGCTTAGTATAGTAGATTCAATCTATGTTATGATATTAATTTAAAAGGTTCAAAAGTCTAATTCAAAAGTTCAAGAGTTAAAAGATTACTTTTCTATTTAAATTTTATCACGAGGATTATGCTTTTGCTGTGAGATTTTCGTATCTGACAAAGAAAATTTAGCAAACAATGTGACACATATCTAGAATAAAAGCATTATATTGTCATTTTTATATTCGTCTCTACAAGTGTCCTCTTTAAATTTTTAGCCAAGTTCCAAGGGAGGGTCAAGCTGGGAGACAGATCACCGCAAAGCCCTATTTTGTTTTTTTGTAACTTAAATTTATATGGTTAGCACGAAGTGATAGATGAGAAAACTAGAGGCGTCTCCCTAGGTTGAGACCACTTACAAATAAATTTAACTTACATATGGTGTCCTCTAATCTCTGAACAAGTTATCGCGATGGCCCTTTATCATAACACAACATGACACTCTTTGTTGGAGATAAGGCTGCTCATTTGGGATTGATTGATTCGTTCTTTAGTTGCTTCATCAATTGTTTCCCCGATTAGATGATGGATTCTTTCCATACGCATTGGGCGATTGATTGTTGGAATCCTGGCATTTTGGAAGTTATTTACATATGATACAATTCTGTTAACAGAAAAATAATTGATTTGTTATTCTAAATATTTCCCTTTATAGTCAAGTTACATGTGTTATAGATAGCACCTTGTATACGAATTGGTTTCACGAGGTTAAAATAATACAGAATCTCTTTTCGCAAAAATCTCCAAGCTTTCCACTGTTACACTTGGTGATATGGTATCAGAGCTTTGCTAAGCTTAACTTACACAAAGAAAAAATTCTTGGTTGCTCACTACCCATTTTCTCTAGCTCTTTTTGTTTATGTCTTGCAAAATAAAGTTAGCACTTTGTTGTAGATGAAACATGATCATAAAGATTTCCTTCTTTGGTAAATGAAACGTGGCATGGAATAATAGCGGAAAAGTTTCTTTTATACCAAAAAACCTATGACCTAAGGGCTTTGAAACCCAAGCTTCAAGATTTAAAAGACAACATTTCAATGATGTGCGTTTGCAGGTTTAAGAAACTAGGAATTCCCTAAGGGAATTGTTCTACTTATGTTCTACAAATGTTTTCTTTATTTATTTTTTTTGTTTTGGTAGAAATGTAAGTTATGTTTGATAATTTTTATTGAAACAAGAAGCATAATATTATTTCAAAATATATACAAAATATTTTTTGAAATAGGTTTTGTAATATTTAACAACAAACTATACCGAACACTTGGTTGCAACCCACGTGAAGAACATAGTAAGAAATGGAAAATCACTCTCTTTGGGATGACTACTAACTACTTGAAGGACCTATTGCCAGGAAGATCAAAAAGCAAGTCCGTACTCTCGTCCAAAATTTCAAGAGATGCCAAGGTTTTTAATAATTTTATTCTTATAAAATTGTTTTATCTAGTTTAGAAAACAAATTATGCAGTGTTTGCAAGATAAAATTTGAATTTTCTTCTATTTTTTTAAAATTTCATTGTTTATGTACGAAAATCCAGCATAGCATGAGAAGAAAAGCAGAATAAGCCAAATTTCGTGGATAGTTGCAGGAAGAAAAAAGGAGACGAAGAAAAAGTCACCCGAGGAAGGAAAAGAATAAAAGGAAAAAGACAAAAAAGAAGTGGTAGGCCGCGCAACAAAGGAGGGCAGGGCGTGGAAAAGGGAAAAACATAAATAAATAAATAAGAGAAAAAGACAAATAAGAGGAGGGACAAGAGAAAAAAGAAAGAGAAAAAAAACAAGAGAGAGAAAGAGAAAAGAGCGGCGCTGCCAAGAGTGCAAGAGGGGTCGCACGGGAGAAAGAGAGGCGCGTCAACGTATCTTTTGCTTTAGTTAATTTTTAATTTTATTTTTATTTGTGGAAATTTAACAAAAAATTTTAAAAGAGGAGACAATGTTGTGATAGATTTCTTATTTTTTAACTCAATATTTTTATTTAATTTTTATTTTTATTCTTATTTGTTGTTACATTATTTTTAATTACCTTTTATTAACGTTACAATATAACCTAGCTATAATAATATGAATTCCAAATCTTTTATGTTTTGTATGAGATTATATTTATGTGACTTACATATTATTGTGTTTAACACTTTTGGGTGACTGATTACTACTTGATTGATTTAATGTGCATGTGTAAAATGAAAAAGTGATAATATACAACTTGTCCTCATACTTTTGATGTAGGAAAATATTCATCTTTAATACTCCCCCTCATAGACATACTGGTACAAGCATTACAGATAGATAGAAGCTTAACTTTAGGGTTCAAGGAATTATAAAACAAAGACTCATTTCAATATTTGATATTATATTAGAATACGTGGGTTCATTCCAAAACTTTAAAATATTAAATGAAAAAATATCATCACTTATAGGATTAAGGGCCTATCACTACACTTTTAGTATAGGATAACATCTACTTTTAATAGAAATTTTATCCACATGACATACATAGGGGAGTTTTAGGAAAGAAAGAGAAAGAAAGATGATTATTTGACTCTTCAGCAAATAATTTAATGTGAATAAAACAAACAGGGAGGTAAAACAACACACTTGTAGCAGTTCAGTTAGATTAGCTAAGGCCTTAAAATCAGACTGGGGCTTTGTCACGATCAGGATCCACGAACAGCCTCAAAGGATGGAGTACTCGCAGCGGCTGGTCTAGAGAACGGTCTGGCTTGTTTATATTCTTTCTCTTGCCAATGACTACAACAGATAACAACCAAAAGCAACAACAACATTCCACATCAAGAGGGACATGGGACTTCTGCATCTAAGGAAGGGGCACAGGACCTCAAACACACGGACAAGTTAAATTTGCATTAGGGATTTTCTGAATAGTTCTACATTCGTTGTTCTTTCCCCTTTCTAGAGACCATTCACCCTCGTCTCCAAAATACCCTTATAGTTCTTAATAAACACAACATCACCATTGGGTCATACTAAAGTAGCCCAATTCCAAGAACAACGTACATAATAAAATACAAGGCCCAAATAGTAATGTAAATATAATACCGACACAAAAGACTTGCGACAACTCCTCCCCCCTTAACATTAACCTTGTCCTCAAGGTTGGAGTTCGGGGTACCTCATGAGAAACTGCTCTTCTGGTTCCCATGTTGCGTCTACCACAGTTAGACCCCTCCATAACACGAGCACCTGCTGCTCCTTCTTGTAAACCTTTTTGTCTATAATGGCTTGGGGTTGCGGGGCCAATGTTCCTTCTGCTTCTACGTATTGGGGCAACTCTTTCTGCACTTGAACTCCTTGACCCAGGCATTTCTTGAGTGTAGATACATGAAACACAGGGTGGATTTTAGAGTAACTAGGAACTCTTATCCTGTATGCTAAGGACCTTATCCTTTCCAAAACCTCAAAGGGACCATAGTAGCGAGGAGTGAGCTTATGGTGATGCTTCATACTTATTAAGACCTGCTTGTATGGTTGTAGCTTCAGAAACACTAAATCTCCCACTTGGAACTCTCTATCTGTGTGCCCCTTATCATAAACCTTCTTTATGCGGCTCTGGGAATCAGTAAGTTTCTGCCTTAACATCTTAAGCATCTTATCACGTATGTTTTTACAATTCGGCCCAAGGAAGCCATTTCAGCAAGTTTTTTGGCTGATCCATTGTAAAGCACCTTAAATCATTTCTAAAACCTTATTCACTGCCTCTATTTGCCCATCTGATTGGGGATGGTAGGCTGTTGAGTAGTTCAAATGAGTTCCATGCAAGTTAAACAATTCCCTCCAAAACAGACTAGTGAAAACAGGGTCACGATCAGAAACAATCTTCTGCGGCATCCCATACAACCTATATATGTTCTGAAAGAAGACTTCTGCCACTGATGAGGCTATATAAGGGTGATACAGCAGAATGAAATGCCCCATTTTAGACAATCTGTCTACCACAACTAGTATACATGTTTTCCCTTTGGAGCTAGGCAAACCCTCTATAAAGTCCATAGAAATCTCAGTCTAGACGGCTGTTGGAATAGGTAACGGTTGTAACAACCCTGCTGGTAAGGTATTTAAACTCTTGTTTCGCTGGCACGCTACACATTATTGGACTATATCTTGCATTATCTTCCTCATGTTCCTCTAGTAAAAAACTGCTCTGATTCTTTGCGGCGTTTTATGCACTCCTTTGTGAGCTGCATAATGTATTTCCTCTACAATAGATCTTGCAAGCTGGGAGTTAGGACCTAAGTAAATCCTTCCCTTGTAAAATACCAGGCCACTTCTAATCCTCCATACCTCTTTCAGCTTTCCTTCTTGGATTTGCTTCACCTTCTCTTGCATTTCTGAACCATCTCTGACCTCATCCTTAATGGGTTCCACCCATAAGGGCACTGGAGTGGAAATTGCAGACAGACTTGCATCTGTTCCTTGCTCTTTACCCTCTTCCTTAAGGGATAAAGCATCTGCAGCCTTGTTCTCCTTTCCCGGTTTGTACTCAATAGTAAAATCATACCCCATAAGCTTATCCAGCCATTTTTGTTGAGCTGGGGTGGCAATTCTCTGCTCCCATAAGTGTTTGAGACTCCTCTAATCAGATCGTACTATAAACCTCCTACCTAGTAAGTAACTTCTCCACTTGTTTATTGCCAACACCACTGCTAGTAGTTCCTTCTCGTAAGTCGATAGAAGAGCATTTTTTCCTTTGAGAGCTTGGCTGAAAAATGCTATGGGATGGCCTTCTTAAGATAGAACTGCTCCAATACCCACACCCGATGCATCACATTCTAAGATAAACTCTTTTTCAAAATTAGGAAGTGCAAGAACTGGTGCCTCTACCATGGCCTTTTTTAAATCTTCAAAAGCTTTTTCTGTAATCAAATTCCACTTGAAGTTATTCTTTTTTAGGAGTTCTGTAAGAAGGGCTGCTATCCTTCCATAGTTTGCAACAAATCTTCTGTAATAGCCCGTGAGCCCCAAAAAACCTCTTAACTCTTTGAGTTGTTTTGGCTAGATCCAATCTAACATATCTTGCACCTTCTCCTTATCCATGGATACCCCTTCAGCACTGATTACATGGCCTAGATAATTCACAGAATTCTATCCAAATGAACATTTACTCTTTTTCACATATAACTCATGCTCCTTTAATACTCCAAAAACCTTCTTAACATGCCCTACATGCTCTTGCAAATTCTTGTTGTAAATCAATATGTCATCGAAGAAAACCAGCACAAACCTTCTAAGAAAGTCTCTAAAGACAAAATTCATTAAAGCTTGAAAGGTAGAAGGAGCGTTGCAAAGCCCGAATGGCATGACCAAGTACTCATAGTGACCTTGGTGGGTCTGGAAAGCTGTCTTGTAGATATCTTCTGGTTGCATTCTAATATGGTGATAACCTGACCGTAAGTCAAGTTTTGTGAAGTACTTTGCTCCATATAACTCATTTATTAATTCCTCTACAGTAGGAATGGGGAATTTATCCTTCACTGTCTGTTTGTTTAAGGCTCTATAATCTACACAAAGCCTCCAAGAGCCATCTTGTTTCTTCACCAAAAGGACGGGAGATGAATACGGGCTAGTGCTAGGTTTAATAACCCTAACTTCTAATAATTGCTTCACCATTTTTTCCAACTTTCCTTTTTGGTAGTGGAGGTATTGTTAAGGTCTCGAAGCTATTGGCTTGCTCCCTTCCTTGAGAGGGATTCTATGATTAAATTCTCTAGCTGGTGGGAGTCCTTTAGGTTCATTAAATAAGCACTCATATTCTTTCAACAATTTCCTTACACCATCTCCCATATTTTCCTCCTACCCTACTTCTATTGAGTGCAATCTACTTTCCTCTAGTCCCGAACTTCCCACTCTTAGCCCAGCCTCTTCTTGTATTGTACACACTTGCACTATGAGTCTAAAAACCCACTTGTCTAAGCTCTTTGCAGTATTTATCTTCATCTACCAGCACACTTACTCCTTTCTTTAGACCTTGCAATGTAACTAACTTGCCTTCAACTCTGAATGCCATTTGCATTAGCTCAAAATCCCATAATATGGGTCCTAATGTTTTGAGCCACTGAGCTCCCAAAACTGCTCCTGTCCCAGGCATGTCTAGCACATAAAAATCCAGCTTCAAATTCACCCCCTGTACCATTAAATTCAAATTCTTGCACAGCCCTTCACTCTTTAACTTATCTCCATTTGCTATAACTACCTCTAAGTCTTTTTCTTTACTAACCTTAAGCCTCCATTTACGAACCATCTGAGTGCTTAAGAAGTTATGTGTGCTGCCAGAATCAATTAGCACACATACTTTGTTAGTTTCTCCCCCTAGGGACCCTTTTATTCTCATAGTCTAGGGTGTCGTAGATCCTTGTATGGCTTTGAGAGATACTTGGGGAGTCTCCTCATTTTGTTCTGGTGTTATTTCCACTACTTCTGGTATTGCATTATCAATATCATCCTCATCATCTTCTTCTTCCCCAAACAACAAAAATAACTTCTTTTTACAGTGATGGCCCATTGTGTACTTCTCATCACAGTTGAAACATAAACCTTTCTCTCTTCGCTCCTGTATTTCTTTAGGGGATAGCCTCTTCATAGAACTAGGAGATCCTTCCTTTCTATTTGGATTAAAGTTCTCTCTTCCTAGATTCTTAGGATTAGTACCCTTTTCCTTACGACAATGACATAATCATCCTTCTATAAATATGCTAAACCTATAGCATCAGCTAAATCATAAGGTCTTCGAGATTGCACTTCTTTCATAAGGCCATCTCTTAATCCTGCTAGAAAAAATATCACCTCTTGCTCCTCATGCAAATGTGAGATTCTCAATAAAAGTTTCATAAACCTTACCTCATAGTCTCTCACTGTGCTAGTTTGGTGTAGCCTAATCAGATCTAGGAGACAATTTCGGTATGCTGAAGGCCCATAACGTCTTTGCAACTCAGTTGTCAATTGAGGCTACGTGATTACACGTCCATCTGCCTTCCTCTGCAATCCTTCTTCCAAATGCCATGCAGCTATGTCTGCCTTATCCCATTCTGGAGTGCCATTAAACTAGAAAAATTGATTTGCCCGATTAATCCACCCATGTGGATCAGTTCCTCCTACAAATCTAGGAAAGTCAAAACGGATTCCATTCTGTCTAGGATAGCCTTATGGACCTCTATTCCCCCTTTCGTCATGCCACCGCTCATACTCTTGGCAGTCCTCATAGTTGTGCTGGTTACCCCCTCCTTCAAACGTCCTATTTTCATCTTGAATATCCTGGTAATTTTCCCGATTTCCCCTTTCTCTATGCCACCTATTATGGTTTGGACCACTTCTCTGGGTATACTGTAAAGTTCCTCCTCCTGGTGTCCTATTTTGCTCATGAAAGCCTGATGGGTTATTTCGGTTATTACCCACACCAAAGGTTCTACCTTGCTCTCGATTAAAATCACCCCTTCCTTTATTCCGAAGTTCCTCAGACCACCTATTTTGTTCCCCACTCTCGTTTTGTACATTTCGGTCTTCTCCACCACCTAACGTTGGTTTATGTTCTACTTCCTCTTCAACTTTAACTCCTTTTTCTTTCAATCTAGAAGAAGACTCACCTAGGTTCTCTTCTTCCTTCCCGATGGCCTTCAATACGAGATTCTGGAGTTTGTCAAACGATTCTTGAAATCATTTTTCTGCTGCTCGTTCACGCCGATCTAGCCGTTCTTCTAATCGACGATCATTTTCAGCAAATCTGCGCTCCATATCAGCAAACCGGTGTTCTACCTCCAGGCGAAATTGAGCGAGTTCCGTCATGCCTGGCTCCGATGCCAAGTTGTCATGGTTAGGATCCACGAACGGCCTTAAAGGATGGAGTACTCGCAGCGGCTGGTCTAGAGAACGGTCTGGCTTGTTTCTATTCTTTCTCCTATCAATGATTGCAACGGATAACAACCAAAAGCAACAACAACATTCCACATCAAAAGGGACATGGGACCTCTGCATCTAAGGAAGGGACATAGGACCTCAAACACACGGACAAGCTAAATCTACATTAGGGATTTTCTAAATAGTGCATTCATCGTTCTTTCCCCTTTCTAGAGACCATTCACCCTCGTCTCCAAAATACCCTTATAGTTCTTAATAAACACAACATCACCATTGGGTCATACTAAAGTAGCCCAATTCCAAGAACAACGTACATAATAAAATACAAGGCCCAAACAGTAATGTAAATATAATACCGAGACAAAAGACTTGCGACAGGCTTAAAAGAGAGGGGGGAAACAAAAAAGAGCGGCTTTACAAACACAAGTCTCAGTTATCTAAAATATTTGCCATTTTTCTCGCCGCTGTAGATCATTTCGCATGAAGTCTCCATTTTAAGAAAAGTTAGGTTTTATTTAGACCGGTCACTTGGGCCCTGGGTTTTCACCGAAAAGCCAGAAAACTGTTTTTTGAGTGCAACCTTTTAGCGTCTTTCTTAATATTACTTCAAAAGTGAACCGGCTACTAAAAAGAATCACACCCCATGCACACGTTACGCCCCACTTAATATTAGATCCTATAGCAACGCTTCAGTATAAATCTGTGGCATATAATCCAGTTAACAGTTGGACATTTCTGAAATGTTCAAGAACCCTCTGCGACACAGTTGATACTCCAGACACCAAAAACAAAGAGCAAGCTTCGCAGGTTCTTTTTCTGCTGTATGTGACAAAGAGAACTGTAAACAACTAAACACGGTTCCATTCCGCATTCCTTGATATCAAGTCATTTTTATATTTTAGCGTCTCCATGAAGAGTCCTAGAATATTCTTCTAACTTCCTAATGCACAATAATTATATCCGAGGACACGACTATAAAAAGAGCTAAACACCTGCAAAGAAACACCAAACTCTACCAAACACCTCACGTGCGCTTTCAAAAGCCGAGTAAAACAAACTTGGGTTTTGTGTCAAAATAAAGAAACATACATTACTTTGCGTTTTGGATCGAAGAAGCAAACAAAAACAAATGGGAGAGAGTCATTCTTTACTTCAATTTTTTATAAGGAACTCTTTCATACCAGAAACAATAATAGACTATAGTGGCAGTCAGTAACAACTTTATTTTTACATAATTAAGAACGACGAATCTCAGTTTGGGGATCGCTTCCGAAGAATATAACTGGCGTCATGCTCATGCTCTTTTTCTTCTTTTTTTTTTCCCTTGCATGCTTAAAAAAAGGGCTTTAGGGTTATACATCTCACGTTTGCGGTGCCCATTCACCGCTTTGGACGTCAACTGTTGAAGTCTCCATCTTACAAAAAATTTATATTGTACTGGGAAGTAGGGACTGCTGGGATCATTTACCAAAACGACAAAACTGTCATTTGAGTGCTAAAGTATTGCTGTTTTTGTCTTACTCAATATTGTTTGCTTGAAGTCCACATGCTACTAAATAATATTCAATGTTGAAGCAGAAGTTGACCACAAGATGCCTGATCTAGAGTTACAAGCACAGCTACCATTGGCTTCTTTACATTTTGTGGTTGGCTTTCCAAGGAGGGTGATACTGACGTGAGACCGACCACCGCATTTAACCTATCCATTGTACATAACTATTCTAAGTGAAAATTACTACTGCAATCCGGTATTCCATCAAGGGCATCTCTATTTTGACATGTAGAAATATGCCCAAACGTAGGTGTCACAAACGAGATGGAGAAATATGGAGGAAAATGGGAGAAACAAAAGCACAAAAGAACGAAGGTAGAAAACGGAGACGAAGCCCAAAGTGGACCTTTTATACTTTGTATTCGCTCAGCCATCAAATCATGTACAAATTGTTGATACATAAATTTGGACAGAAAAACCTTCAATTGCTTTACATGGGAATGTTAGGTACTCTATGTCGTGTAGCTGCAAATTTTGGGGATGACAAGAGTAAAGTTTATCAAAAGACTTGGAAGTCCTTAGAAAAGTATCATGTGCCAAAAAAAGTATGAAAACTTAATCAAGATTTATGCACAAAAGAAAAATGTGGCTTGATTAAGAACGCATATTTTCTCATACCATAGAATAATAGTCTCCCCCAAGCCGGCGTTGGTACTTAGTTATGACAAATAATGTGGACTACTTCGTATAAAAATTTGTTGGAGATGCAGCATATAATGAGACCATTGGATTCTGCAAGCTGTGCATTTTTGAATGAGATGATTTGGTTTTGCAAGCTGTGTATGCTTAAATGAATAATAAATTTCATTTAGCTTTGTGAATTGTGAAGGACGACTGAGGAAATGTTAAACTCCAGCCCTCATACGATCAAAATGGTGAGTTTCAAATATTGTGAATTAGCCCGAGGAACCGATGCATTTTGCAAAGTGAAAAATTGTTCAAATGAGGTTTGACCAAAAGAGACCTTTTTCGGAAAATGGTCTCGACATTTTTGGGAAAGAATTTTCTTGCTGCCGTTGTTTCTCGGATCAAATATTTTCAAATGGTCTAAATTTAATTGGAAGAAGGGTATTGAAGTTTCAACTAATTAAAAAGGCTTCGAGGAGAAAGAAAGAGGTAATATGACAAGTCCAAAAATTGTTTAAAATATAAAAAATGGTAAGCGGCCCACTTTGAGAAAGAAAGAGGTAGCCTGAGCAAAAGGCTTATTTTGCATCGTACATCTAGGAAGACTTTTCAGTTGTACTGTTGATAAATATAGTTCTATTTTTTAATTATTTTTGTAGTTTCTGCCTTCAATTTAAGATTTTAATATGGTATCAAAGCATATAAATCATCAAGACTGTGAGCAAAAAGTTCCAAATTAAAGCAGCAGTTCAAGGTCTAGCAGCAAGAAAGGTTGAGACATTTTACAGTCCCGTAATCCATAAAGCGTACAGACATTTTATTCAATCGGAAAGCAATCATAAAGTCGGCTTATTGGGAGCTAATGAGGACCAGCTCTATCCTTCACGCTCAAATTCACATGGTGTTGCGTGGTTCATTGTCCAGACGGAGTTGCTTCCCTGCATCATTGCAACAATTACGTCAAAACGGATCCTCCCGTCGTAAATCCACATAATGAAGAGGAAGTCAACAAACAAATAGAAGAGAGTCAATCCGGCCTCTTACAGTAATTTTTTCCTCCTGAACGTTTTCAGACGGTCGACATCAACTTCATCCGGTTTTGTCTCAGGAAGAAATCCATTTGTAGAAATCCATTTGTCATCTAAACAGACAATTAAGAAAAATGATCCTAGTTGTCCTCAAGAGTATTTCAAGTAACCAAAAAAATAAAAATAAAAAGATGCAACAAGGTAGCGAATTTCATTAACAAAGATATTCCATGCAAATTTTTAACAATTTTTGTTTGTTTCCACTTTTCTAAACCCACAAAAATGTTATGAAAGAAGCATAGTAACTGCTCAACCTTTTAAGAGCTGCAAGATAAAATTTAAACAGGAAATTCCACGTACTCAATATGTTAGTTATGACCAGTCTAGAACAAGACCATTCTTTCAAAGAACATTTGTTGAAGGGAGAGACAAAGTAGCAACTGCGAGCCTTTAAACACTGATTGCGTCGAGAAACAACCTGATCTTATTCCATAAAGCGTACCAGTTTCAACAAAACTGGAAAACAGTAAATTATGTATGCAGTGATGACGTGGTAACTGAGCAAATATGAACAAATTGATTCTATCCTCACATTAGATAGTTTAAAGTAAGCTCCTGAAGAAACTAACGGGAAGTTTAAACACACCTAACACATCTTCGGCAGTTAAAGGTTTATCTCCGAGCATTTTCTGGATCAGGCTCTTTGCTCCCTCAGGTATTTTTTTCCATTCGTCCTCCTTTGGGGATTTGAGCTTTTCATGCAATGGTCCCTTCTTTTTTTCTGAATCACAGACAGAAGTTTTTTTTTTACGAAATAGAATCATAATAAAATACTTTCAACTGTTTTGAGTAGGATACCAAATCACAAATACCTTCCGGAATTTTCTCATGGGTGAGCAATGCATACAGTATCCA
Source organism: Casuarina cunninghamiana (assembly GCA_028551485.1). Taxonomy (NCBI): domain Eukaryota; kingdom Viridiplantae; phylum Streptophyta; class Magnoliopsida; order Fagales; family Casuarinaceae; genus Casuarina; species Casuarina cunninghamiana. The sequence continues at coordinate 21,822,392 of CM052369.1, forward strand.
CCCTGCTGACCGTATGTCGTCTCTCTGCGCTTTTTGCTTTTCGAATTCCTTGGCTGCGGTAAAGTAGCAATACAAAGAATTGGTGAGAAATTGCTTATTACATGCAACATGCATGTCTGCCACTGGGGTTATTGAATATATTTATTGATTACACTGTGTATCTCCCCATTTATTTCACGTTTAGTATTAAATAGATAAGTATACACAATGAAAATAGATCCTTAAAACATAGAAATTGTTGCGTTTGGAGCCAACCAAGAAACAGGGTCTTGAGTAGGGTTTGTTAACTTCATAAACTTTTAAGTTTTCGGTTTTGGTGTAAGTGTAACCTCGTGGGTGCTTGAATTCAACCACCCCAGCAAGCCACAGCGCATCTGAATAGAAAGAATGATCAAGAGAAGATCAACACGCAATTGGGTGCTTGAATTCAAGTTTTATTTTTAGCAATTATATCTCACTATCTTTCAACCAACTCGTTAAGTATTTTTTTGTGTGTGTGACTTGTCGTATATTTTATATATCTCAAAATTTATAATATAAAATATTAAATTAATCATTTGTTACCTCGGCTTTAAAACTATCAGCTGAAATTTTTTTGGACAGGACTATTTTGTCTTATAAAATTTGAGATATAAAATACATGAAAATTCAACTAAAAGAAAATTATATTGCAATTGGAGATTACACAATCTCTAATTAAAATTTTATGCTTGTGAGTTCATTTTTTTTTTCTTTAGGCATGCACGCAATTAGAATATAAACTAAATAAAACAAATGTTTTTTTTCAAATGTTTTCTTACACTTACTTCCTTTTCATCATTAAAATAATACCTATATTGAGAGAAATACTACGTTGCATCTGAAACACAAGATGTACTAAGAAATTACAATGGAACTAACCCAGGTGCTTCAGCTTCTTTATTTTGACCAATTATCTGAATAGACGAATTGAAAAGTGAAAATAGACTGGATGCCTTTTTTTATGTCACCTGGTATTTTAGCGCTCCCAAAGTCCACGGCTGTTAGAGGAGAATTATCATCATTGTTAACAAAAATGAAGGTCTTGGTTAGATCTCCAAGTACAACCCCAAATGAGTGGCAGATCTTGATAACCCCAACAATGGTCTTTGTCAATTTAGCAGCCTGCCTTCTAGAGCATTCCTTTCCGATGCGTTCAGACAAACGCTTGCCGATACAGGTCTCCATGACTATACGCACGTAGTTGGTATCGTCATAAACACCCTTGATGCCAATGTTCTCATTCCCCACCAAACTGACCATGATCTTAATCTTCGTCGGAGCAACCTCAGGGATGGAACTCTTTTCGATTGACTTACAAGCATAATATTCCCACGTGTTCTTGCACATGCAATGAACCCAAGTTTCTCGCTTTTTTGATTCAGTTTCAAGAATGTAAAGATCATTAAAATGACCTGCCTTACTATCCAATGTATCAGGAACGTCCTGTGAAGATGAATAAGGTATTTGGTACTTATAGGAGTACAAAGAAAACGAGCAAAATAGAATTAGATGATAAGGTCATATGAAACAGATACAATAAACACCATATCAGAAAAATCGAGTATTGACGATGAAACAAGTATTCCACTGCTTCAGCAGATCTCTAGCAGCACAAAACAAAGAGATACAAGTTCTCTCTACGCGGATAAAAAGATTTGGCATTGATAAGGGCCGCGGCGAAACTCAACATCAAGCACTCTTTCCTAACAAACACAAACCAAGAGTAGATTTTTCAGACTCAGAATACTCTCCTTCCCTCTATGTCTCACTAAATGTGCTTTCATCTCTTTAGATCACTGTCATGCAGTTGTACTTACCTGAGAACGTGATGCTTGAGGCGTACGGGACTGCACCGGTTTGCTGCCCAGGTTTCTGCTTGCCGGATAACTCATTTAGCAAAATCTCGGTGGGTACGATGTCGGCTGGCTTTGGGAGAACAGATGACCACGGCTGGGCACTGAAGATCCACCCCTATATAAGCAGTATGCTCAATAGAAGAAGAAAAGAAAAAGAAAATGAAAAAGAAACTTCATTTGCATTCAAGCCCTCCACAAATGATTAATTACGTACAAATTGACTGCACTGGGTTCATCTCCTTGGTTAATCCACATTTTTTTACAAACCGGATGCGTGTGTGCGAGAAATACAAAACCTTAAAACATATAAATGCTTCCACTGCATTAAAAGTACAATATCAGGACCCAAAAATTTCTTAAAAAGCAAAATGCACCAGGCAACTTATATCATATCCGACCTGTTAAATATTTGAAACGTACCTATAATGATGTACCTGGCAACTATTATTAAGTCCAACGTATTATCTCATATCCTATGATGCTCTTTTGTAGCTCTAATCCTTTTGGGTAGTAGCCAGAACTTGTTCGCAGCATAAGACCATTTCGCAAGTTATATCATATCCAACCTATTACATATTTGAAAATCGCATCTTATGATGTACCGACAACTTATTTTATATCCAACGTAGTATCTCATATCCTTTCGGGTAGTAGCCGGAACTTCTTTCCAGCATTAGACTATTTCTAGAACCTTTTAGTCTAATAACCTGAACTTGAATGTAGTCAAGTAGCAAGTAAATGCAACATTAGTGTAAATTGTCAGAAGATCTTCCTTTATAACCAATTCGTAAAAGAATAGAGCACTTTAACATATTGAGTACAATACTAATTTTTAATGTAAGGAAAAGAAGAAAACACTTCTACATATTAGTAATATGGGACAAATGCTAAATTCTAATAGCTCTTGTCTCAAGTGTATATAAACACTTCCAATGAAATTTAAACTCATGAGCAAATGAGAGTTTAAATCAAAATATAACTTTTGATATTATAATAGAAAGTTCATTCATTATTCTAAACTTGTTGTAAGAGAGAAAAACTCTTTTACTTGTAAATAATATGAAAATTTAATATATTAATAATGTAAGATGAACATTTAAATCTAACATATCTTTCACCCCAACCATTAGAAAACACTTCTCATGGGGGCTCAGTCCACGGATGAAGGGATGCTTTGTTTGAGACTACATCAATAATGGTATAACAAAAATGTTATGTTACCTATGTTTGAAATATTCTTTTAAGGAGGAAAGAAGAATATTATCCACATCGTGCCCACACTCTCAATCTTCCTTGGTCGTTTGCTGCTTTTCAGGTCAGCTGTTGATAATTTTGCATAAAATCTCGATCTCAGGAAAATTTTGTAGTAAGACCTTTCACTTGGGTTGTGCCGACTGCTTCCATCAAAAAGTCACATCTGTAGTGTGACTGCTCCAATGTTGCCTTTCTTGTCCTTACCAACATTGTTTGCTTCAAAAGCCAAAGGGCCAATGGATAATTAGCACAGACCAGACATATGTTATGCCACTTTTTTGTAAGATTATACTGTTTCGTGAACGTTTAGTGGTGGTAGTTATAGGTGAAACAGGACTGAGAGGGAGTCCTTGGTGGCGATTATGTAAATTTAAAAACTGTAGGAGTTATTTAAAAAACCGAGAGAAAAATAGAACTGCCAACTGTTACTTAAAGAAGGTTTGAGAAAACAGGGCTTCTCTAAACCAGGAACTTATGAAGGTCTTACTCTCCTTACAAAGAGAATAGAGGTCTGTTTTCCTTGATACAACATTAGAAAGTCTTGTTGACTTGGGACTAAATATTTCTATTTTACTTAGTAACAAAGCCGTTTAATTCTTTTAATTTACAGAACCGTTTCGTTGTTTTGAGGCTAGTTTCACACTTGAAAAATTAAGCACCTAACAACTACAGTGACAATTCAGTCTAGATTTTGTTTACAATATTGTTGGCATAAGCTGTAGTTTCCCAGTTGATACTCAAGAGCCAAAAACACGGGAAACTTCTAAACCTCTTCTTTTGCTGCTCTATATGACCGAGTGAACTTTACAAATAACGTATTTTACCTGACAAGGGGAACCGTACGAACATCTAAGCACGTATCTGGTAGACACGTTAAGTTGTTAACTCATTTTTATATTCTAGCGTCTTCAAGGGTCTTCCTCAAATATTTGGCCAATTTCCCATGATGTTAGCCAGGGGATGCCACTGCACAAGTATAGAAAGACAACTTGATACTTAGTGCCTTCCTGTCTAGAAAAAACTCTAGAAAACTTTCAGAGTTATGGGAAGTTACGCACATGGCATATTGGATCCCGCAAAGCTTACTATGTTTTTCTTAATGGTCAATATTTTGTGTTCCATCTGGCAATCGATCTGTTACCGGTCCAAATAAGCCTCTCAATATGTCGAATACAAATTCAAAAGAGAAGAGGCGTTGCCTGGGGACCAAATCACATGTCTTTTAAATTTAGAAACACGACATCTGTAAAAAATTTAGAAACCTGTAACATTTCACACTATAAAGTCTGCAAAAAGTCAGCAGCAAGAGTATCTTTCTAGTTATTTACTACAAGATGCGTCTGGATCTAATTAAAATTTTTATAAAAAGGGCTTCCTCAACAACCATGAAACCTTAAATATTCTGCCTCTTCCCGTATGGTCTTTTCTATTGAAATAATGTTCGAGTTGCACTATTGAAACTCGATCTTAGTTTGTTAATCTTCTATCCTACCATCACATGATCCTTTCCATTTGTAGTGGTTACCTGTCAAAAAAATTTGCTTATATCGTAATAGGTTCCACCTAACTCTTTTGAGTTAGATAATATACTTCTTAATATTGTACTAAAGCCAAGATCTTCCTTGGCACTCTTATGGGCTTTCATTAATTTAAGTTCATACATTGTCTACGTAATGTGGCACTACGATGATCTAATAATTTAACTATCATGGTGAGAGGTTGCGTTAAGATGTGGCCAATGAGTCCCATATTACTGTGGAATATATTATAATTTTCGTTTAGAAGATAATGAGTTCAATTACTTTTTTAGTTAACTTTTAAGTTAGATAAAAAGTTTTTAATATGGTATTGTAGTCAAGAATCCCATAACACCTCTATGAACCCCTAATGATTTGAGCTCACACATTGTCTATGTAATGTTGTACTATGATAGTTTGATAATTTGACTATCATGATGAGGGTTCATGTTATTATATGAGTAATGAGTTCTATATTATGAAGGAATATAATAAGAATTTTGTTTATTTAAGAATAGGTTCCACTAGCATTTGAGTTGAACTTTGAATTAAATAATGAGTCTTTTAATAATTTCTGTCAAAAGTAAAAGGACTACTAAATAAACAAGTGCTAGTAACTTAATACAGAATGATATGGACAAAAGCCCCAAATTCAAATACACTCTAGCACTGTTTACTCGTATGAAAAAACACTGATGGATATAATAGTTTATTTTACAAGAAAGCTTGGTCAATTATCGGCCATGACATAGAAGATGCGGTGCTAGATTTTTTCTCATCCAAGAAATTATTGAAAGCTATTAATGCTACTTTGCTATGCCTAGTACCTAAAACCCCTAACCCAAGTTGCATGAAGGACTTTCGGCCCATTGCCTGCTGCAATGTGTTATATAAAGTGATCTCAAAACTACTTGCTGAGAGAATAAGTCTTATTCTCCCTGAAGTGATTAGCCAAAACCAAACTGCTTTTATTAGAGGTCGTCAAATCTCTGAAAATATTATGCTTTGTCAAGAATTGCTTCATAACTATCATAAAGGAGATAAAGGAAAGCGTGTTGCCATTAAGATTGATCTTATGAAAGCTTATGACATGGTTAAATGGGATGCTATATTGGGGGTTCTCCAAGCTATTCATACTCCTCAAACTTTACTTGATTTGATTAGCCAATGTATCACTACTACTAGATTCTCTGTGAATTTCAATGGTGAGCATGTAGGTTATTTTGAGGGCACTAATGGGTTAAGGCAGAGAGATCCTTTATCCCCGTATTTGTTTGTGCTTGTCATGGAAATCCTTAATAGGATAATTATTGAGAAAGTTTCCACCTCTACTTTCAAATATCATTGGAGGTGCAAGGAAGAGAAAATCACTCACCTTTGTTTTGCAGATGATTTATTTTAATTTGCACATGGGGATGTTAATTCAGTATTATGTCTCACAGAAGCTTTGGAGGAATTTGCAACACTCACAGGTTTGCAGTATAATCCTAGCAAAAGTCAGATATTTTTCTCTGGGATCACTGAAGAATAAAAACTTTTGATACTAGATCATACCCCCTTCTCCGAAGGAAAACTCCCTATTAGATACCTTGGTGTTCCTCTTATTACAAGAAGACTTACCTACACGGATTGCAAAGTGTTGACAGAGAAAATCATGACAAGAATTGATGGATGGGGAATGAAGCATTTAAGCTATGCAGGAAGACTACAATTGGCAAAATCAGTTCTCATTTCTATCTGTACCTTTTGGATGCAAATGTTCCTTCTCCCAAAACAGACCATTTATGAGATTGAAAAGAAGATAAGGCACTTTCTCTGGACAGGCCACTCAGAAGATCATAAATCTCATAAGGTTGCTTGGCAAGTTGTTTGTTCACCAAAAAAGGAAGGAGGTCTTGGACTACTAAACCTTAAAGTATGGAATAAAGTCTTGTTGGGGCGATCTCTATGGAATCTCATAAATTACCCTAATTCATCCTTATGGAGTAAGTGGATTCATAGTACTAAATGCAGGGGAAATTCAATTATGGAGCTTGACATCAAAGGAAATATGGCATGGAGTTGGAGAGGTCTTCTAAAGTTATGACAAACTTTAACCTCTACGCTATCCAAACCTTCTTATTGCTGTAAGGAAACGTACAAGGAATTACGTCAAGTGAGCACTGAGGTTGAATGGTACAACTTAATATGGTCAGGAGGAATCAGCAAACATAACTTCATTGGTTGTCTCATATGTAGAGACAAACTACCTACAGCAGTAGTGGTTTCTCGTTGGCTCCCCTCAATGGATTTGTATTGTAATTTCTGTGGCTCTCACTATGAAGATAGATCACACTTGTTCTTTCAGTGTATTTGGACTAACCAGGTCTGGAGAACTATTATAGCTCAACAAGGCATTCGTAAGGTCATCTACGATTGGGAATCTGAATTGCAATGGATGATTAAAGCAACTAAGGGAAAGAATTTAGCCGCAAAGCTTCTCAAGCTTTCTTTCTTAGCTTGCCTTTATTGTATATGGTTAGAACGAAATCGTAGACATTTTCAGAATAAGTCTATTGATATTCCAATGTTATTAGCTAAAATCAGGAGAGTAGTCCGTGGAAGAGCCTCTTTATTTAGAAACATTAAACTCTCTCAAGCTAATGTTTTGTTGAGTCATAGTTGGAGAATTTCAAATTCTATATTCTCCTAGATGACTTGTAATGTTGGGGTATGTCCCTAAGCTTATGTATTTCTTTATTCTTCGATGAATCAACTCACATATTCATAAAAAAAAAGGACTACTAAATAATTAGCACAGCCTTTGCACCGATTATGTGACTCTTTCTATTAGAAAATATCGTGACGATTCAATCCAAATTAGTGTACTATATCGTAGGCACATAATGCAGTTTCCCAATTGGCGTTCTTAGAAATGTTCAAAAACTTTCAGCCAGAGTGTCAACGCTCCGGGCGACAAAAACAAAGCGCAAGTTTCCAAGGTTCTTCTTTTGCTGCTCTAGCTGACAAAGCGACTTCTCTTTCTACAGATAATGCGTTCGATCCGACAAGGAAACTGGACAAACAACTAGACACAGATCCGGAATAAACGCATTATATCAACTCATTTTTATATTGTAGCGTCTCCAAGGGTCTTCCTTAAATTTTGGCTAACTTCACGCGAAGAGTGATGCAGCTAGACAGGCCACCGCACTTCACAAGTATGAGAAGACAACTTGATACTGCTTTCAGTTCTAGAAATCTTTGAGTAATAAGTTGTTAGGTAGAAGGCGTATTGAATTCCGCAAAGTTTGTTACGTTTTCTTACTGGTCGATGTTTTGTGTTCCATTTGACAATCGATCTATTTTTGTTTTTTTAAAGAGAACATAAACATTATTCTAACAAATTTTATTAATACCAGTAAGGTTAGGCATAATAACTAACAAAAAAATATAATCATAACTCTTAGAAAAAAGAAACAGAAAAGCTGACAATCGATTTGTTACTTGTCCAAATAAGCCTTTCAAAATGTCGAATACACATTCAAAAGCAAAGAGGCGTTGCCCGGGGACCAAACCACTTGTCTTTTAAATGTGATCTAAAACATGACGTCTAGAAAAATTTATAGACCTGCAACATTTCACATTGTAAAGTCTACTAACAGTTACAAATGTTTTTCTTCAGTCGTACAGCCACGTTACGACTTCTTCTAGTTATTTACAACAAAATCAGCAAGAGTATCTTTCTAGTTATTTACTACAAGATGCGTCTGGATCTAGTTGACATTTTTATAAAATGGGCTTCCTCAACAACCATGAAACCTTAAATATTCTGTCTCTCTCCATATTGGAATTTCCTATTGAAATAACGTTCGAGTTGCATTATTGAATCTCCATATTAGTTTGTTAATCTTCTGTCCAGCGTAAACCCCCACCTTCCATCCCACCATCACATGAGCTTTTCGATTTGGAGTAGCTATCATTCAAATAAGATAGGTCATTTGGCCATGTGCTAAGACCGGTCAGTTAAGCTGTCGGGACTGTTGAGACCATCCTTCACCAAAACGAGAAGACTGTCATATACAGTATTGCTGTTAATGTCTTTAACAAACAAAACACGTGAGTTCTAAAGTTAGAAACACAACTAACATTTTGCCTACTACATTTTTTCCTTTCTTAATATTATTTGCTTCAAAAGTGCAAAGGCTAGTGAATAATTGCCACAACCTACGCACCGGTTCTGCTGATCTTTCTATAGGAACATACGGCGACGATTCAATCTAATTTTGGGTATAGAATCGTTGGCACATAACGCAGTTTCTGTGTTGTTAGAAATTTTCAAGAACTTTGTGCCACAGATTTGACATCCGGACGCCAACCATAACGAATAAGCTTCCTAGGTTATTCCTTTACTGCTCTATCACAAAGAGAAGTGTACAAATTATTTGTTTGATCTAGTTAGAGGATTTAAAAGTCTAATCTAAAAGTTAGTTCAAAAGTTGAAATACTACTTTCTTTATTTGAATTTCACAACACGAATCATGTTAATATTGAACTTCCATTCTATACACATACTACCACATGCCCGGTGATATTGGACTCAATGTTGCTTAGCATAGAGCATGTTCAATCTAGGCTATGATATCAATTTAAAAGGTTTAAAAGTTTAATTCAAAAGCTAGTTCAAGAATTAAAGAACTATTTTTCTATTTAAATTTTATCATGAGGATTATGCTTTTGCTGTGAGATTTTCATATTTGACAAAGAAAATTGAGCAAACAATATAACACATATCCAGAATAAAAGCATTATATTGTCATTTTTATATTCGTCTCTACAAGAGTCTTCTTTAAATTTTTAGCTTAGTTCCAAAGGAGGGTCAAGCTGGGAGACAGATCACGGCAAAGCCCTTTTTTGTTTTTTTGTAACTTAAATTTATATAGTTGGCACGAAGTGATACATGAGAAAACTAGAGGCATCTCCCTCGGTTTAGACCATTTACAAATCAATTTAACTTAAATATGGTGTCCTCTAATCCCTAAACAAGTTATCGCGATGGCCCTATATCATAACACAACATGACACTTTGTTGGAGATAAGGCTGCTCATTTGGGATTGATTGATTCGTTCTTTAGTTGCTTCATCAATTGTTTCCCCAATTAGATGCTGGATTCTTTCCATATGCATTGGGCGATTGATTGTTGCAATCCTGGCATTTTGGAAATTATTTAGATATGATACAATTCTGTTAACAGAAAAATATGGTATCAGAGCTTTGCTAAGCTTAACTTACACAAAGAAAAAATTCTTGGTTTCCCACTACCCTTTTTTTCTAGCTCTTTTTGTTTATGTCTTGCAAAATAAAGTTAGCACTTTGTTGTAGATGAAACTTGATCATAAAGATTTCCTTTCTTTGGTAAATGAAACGTGGCATGGAATAATAGCGGAAAGGTTTCCTTTATACAAAAAAACCTATGAGCTAAGGGCATTGAAACCCAAGCTTCAAGATTTAAAAGACAACATTTCAATGATGTGCGTTTGCAGGTTTAAGAAACTAGAAATTCCCTAAGGGAATTGTTCTACGTATGTTCTACAATTTTTTTTTCTTTTTTTTGGTTTTGGTAGCAATGTAAGTTATGTTCCATAATTTTTATTGACACAATAAGCATAATATTATTTCAAAATATCTATAAAAATTTTTTGGAAATAGGTTTTGTAATATTTAACATCAAAATATACTGAACACTTGGTTGCAACCCACGTGAAGAACATAGTAATAAATGGAAAATCACTCTCTTTGGGATGACTACTAACTACTTGAAGGACCTATTGCCAGAAAGATCAAAAAGCAAGTCCGTACTCTTGTCCAAAATTTCAAGAGATGCCAAGGTTTTTAATAATTTTATTTTTATAAAATTGTTTTAACTAGTTTAAAAAACAAATTTGCAGTGTTTGTGAGATAAAATTTGAATTTTTTTATATTTATTCAAAATTTCATTATTTATGGAGGAAAAGCCAGCATAGCATGAGAAGAAAAGCAGAATAAGCCAAATTTCGTGGATAGTTGCAGGAAGAAAAAAGGAGACGAAGAAAAAGGCACCGACGTGAGGAAGGAAAAAAATAAAAAGGAAAAAGACAAAAGGAAGTGGTAGGCCGCGCAACAAAGGAGGGCAGGGCGTGGAAAAGAGCCAAAAAAAAAAAAAAGAGAAAAAGACAAATAAGAGGGGGGACAAGACAAAAAAGAAAGAGAAGAAAATCAAGAGAGAGAAAGAGAAAAGAAAAACAATAGAAGAGGGATCGCACGGGAGAAAGAAAGGCGCGATAATGTATCTTTTGCTTTAGTTAATTTTTAAATTTATTTTGATTTGTGAAAATTTAGCAAAAAATTTTAAAAGAGAAGACAATGTGGTGATAGATTTCTTAATTTTTAACTCAAAATGTTTTATTTAATTTTTGTTGTTACATTATCTTTAACTACCTTTTATTAAGGTTACAATGTGTTATGATTGGTGGAACAATTAGGTTAAAGGGTATGGTTGTCATTATAATCAGAGGTCTCTATGTAATTGTGGAACTAGGAAATATCTTTTAGATGTAGTGGGTTTCCTAGTAGTATTGGATTAGGATTCTTATCCTAATGCGAATGTAGGTTTTCCTAGTGGTATTCGACTAGGATTCCTTTAGGGTTTCTCTATAAATAGGGGAAGTATAGATAAACCTAGTGGGCAAGTTGAGAGTCCCCAAGAGGGGCTAATTGTTGAAGAGGGCCCCTCTCATGGATTCAAGTTGATGAGAGAATCCATGAGATACCTATTTAAGGAAAGGGAATGTATGAGAGAAAATCTAATGAGAAGAGACTACAAGAGACGTAGGACATTGTGATGTTCCAAATCTCTTAAATCTATTGTGTTTGGATGTATGCGTTCTTATATTTGTATGTTCAATTTCAATGTGGTTGATGTGACTTAGTTGAATTCTCCCAACAAGTGGTATCAGAGCCAGGTTTGGATCCTAACAAGTGGTGTGGGAGACAAGCTTGGTTTCTAACAAATGGTGCCGTGAGCGTGGAATGTGGAGGATTGGGACCATAGATGACGAATTGAATGTGGTGAACGCAATTGAAGAAGCAGAGTGATAACTCTATTTTTATAGAGTTATTTTGACTATTTTAGGATATAAATAATACAATTTTTATAAGATAATATTTAAGTTTTGATATATTTATGTAAATTAGTGTTATTTATGCAGCAAACGCCAAAAAAGAGCAAAGAAATAAAGGAAGAGAAAGTTACAAAAAGGCATGGACAAGAAAAGAAAAAGAAGTCAAAAGAAGAAAAGAGGAGGCAACGTATAAAGTAGCAAAAGAGGAGGAAAAGGACAAAAAAGGACAAGAAAGGAAATAAAGGAAAAAAGGCAAAAAAGTGAATTACTAAGGGAGAATATTAGGGCACGCATCCCAAGATAGCATGAAAAGGCAAAGGAACGTGAATTAAAAAGAGAAGAGAAGGCGCCGCACAAGAGAAGAAGAGGGAGAAGAGAGAGAAAAGAGAGAAAAGAAGAAGAAGCCGTGTGTTGCTGTCGAAACCAACCAAGGAAGAGAGAAAAGGTGAGAGAAGAAAGAGAAAACCAAGGAAGAAAAAGAGAAATAGAAGCGCGAAAGCTTCCCTCTACTTCTTATCATTCTTGAATTGTAGGAATTCTATAAAGAATTCTTAAAGAGAAGACAGTGTGGTGACAACTTTCTTTTTTTTTTTATTTAAGATGTTTTGCTTAATTTCTACTATTGCTTTGGTTTGTTATTTTATTATGTTCTAAACTTCTTTTGTTAGAGCGAAGATGTAGCCTAACTATGATGATGTGAATTTTATAAGTTTTTATGTTTTGCAAGATATTTTATTTATGTGAGTTATATATTATTATGCTTAATGCTTTTAAGTGATTGGCCACCACTTGAATGATTTGATGTGCATATTTGAGACTGAGAGGTAATAATATGCAATTGTTTCTTATAATATATAACCATGAATTAAATATGGATAGACATATACTATGTTATTTGTGTGGCTTTTGGTAATAAGATGATCGAAAGATTTATTGTAAACCAGGAATATTCATAGATCCTAATGCATTTGGTTTGTTTCAATTCACATATAGGATATAGTGAATTAATGAACTAAATAGGTTTACCATACCTAGACATACGATAGTAAATAAATTAGGAAGTTCCGCCATCACATGGGTAATATCATTCTTGTAGGCATGAACTATGAAAATTCATATCTAGTAGTTATGGTGAAATCAGAAGCTCTAACATGTTTCTCATCTTGATTTTTCTTACTTGGATTCAATTTTAATTAGTCTTGAGTTTTCGTTTTGAAAGTTTTAAATTTTAATTCATCATCAACAATATTTTGATTTGCTAAATAAATTTTAGGATTAATTCATCATTAGTACTTAATTAGTTTAGTATTTACCAATCTTCGTGGGACGATACTTTTCTTATCATTATATTACTTGTTCGACATATTCACTTGCATCTAAATTTCACCGAACAAGTTTTTGGCGCCGTTGCCAGGGATTGGTTGTTTTACTACTGATTAATATTAATACCGAATAATTCTAAGTTTAATCTAGTTTTTATTTTCTTTAAAAAAAACAATTTTTTTTGTTTTGTTAGATTTTATTTTTCTTTTGCTTTATTATTGTTATTTTTCCTTTAAAAAAATTTAATTAAAAAAAATCATATTTTTTTTTAGTTGCTACTTTTCAAGAGTGTTACATACGTGCATGACCCGTAGCCAAAGAGAACAACTCGTTAATCTTGACCCAGAAATTGAACGCATAATCAGAAAGCAACGAGAGGAGCTAAGAGAACAAAGAAGTAAAGCTACAAAAATAGCAGAGAATGATGATTCACACAAACTTCTAAAAGAATATGTTGCACCAACAGTTTAGGGTGCCACATCAAGCATCAAAAGGCCTGCAATTCAAGCAAACAACTTTGAAATCAAGCCAGCACTCATTCAAATGCTTCAAAATTCTGTGCAATTTAGTGGGCTACCAAACAATGATCCAAATGCTCACATTGATGCTTTTCTTGAAATCTGTGACATGATTAAATATAATGGAGTCACAGATGATGTTGTTAGATTAAGGCTATTCCCATTTTCTTTAAGAGACAAAGCTAAAAGTTGGCTTTCTTCTCTTCTTGCAGGATCAATTACAACATGGGATGATTTGGCTCAAAAATTTCTTAGTAAGTTCTTTCCTCCAGCAAAGTCTGCCAAAATGCGTAACGATATTACCGCTTTTATGCAGATGGACAATGAATCATTGTATGAAGCTTGGGAAAGATTCAAGGAGCTTTTAAGAAAATGTCCACAACATGGACTACCCATATGGTTACAGGTACAAACTTTCTATAATGGGTCTAGTACAAATCTTCGGTTTATGCTTGATGCAGCTGCAGGAGGGGCTTTGAACAATAAGACACCAGAAAAAGCATATGATCTTTTGGAAGAAATGGCAAATAATAGTTATCAATGGCCTACTGAGAGGTCACCAGTGAGGAAAGCTAGTGGAATTCATGAAGTAGATGCTTACACTACAATGTATGCACAAATTGAAAAACTCAATAAGAAGATAGATAACCTGAGTGCTCCAGTCATGAGGATTCAGAACATATTATGTGATCATTGTGGTGAAGGACATGCAAGCATAGATTGCCAAGTAGGTAACACCTTTGCACAGGGTAGCGAAGATGCTAATTATGTTGGAAATTCAAATAGGCCACAAAATAATCCATACTCCAACACTAGGATTCAGGCAACCAGAAGAAAAGAAGCCTAATTTAGAGGAAATGGTTGCCAAGATGTTACAAAACAACGAAACAAGATTGCAAAACCAAGAAGCTTCAATTCAAAATTTAGAGGTATAAATAGGTCAGTTGGCTAATATGATTTCAGGGAGACAACAAGGTTCATTGCCGAGTAGTACAGAGAAGAATCCTATAGAAGATGAAAAGGTAATAACCTTGAGAAATGGCAAACAAGTGGGAAAAGATGATGTTAAGAAGGAAAATGTCAGGGATAAGGAAGATGATGTTAGCACACAACCTGAGGAGGCAACCAAGAGGACATTATTCCCTAATAATCCCAAGCCTTATGTGCCTCCTGTTCCATTTTCTCAGAGACTCCAGCAACATAAAATAGATAAGCAGTTTTCTAAATTTCTTGATGTATTTAAAAAATTGCATATTAACATTCCTTTTACAGATGCATTAGCTCAAATGCCTAGTTATGCAAAATTTCTTAAGGAGATTTTGAAAAACAAAAGGAAGCTAGAAGAGTATGAAACCGTGAAGCTAACTGAAGAATGCTCAGCCATCTTACAAAACAAACTACCTTCAAAATTAAAAGATCCAGGAAGTTTTACAATTCCTTGTACTATTGGAGATTCTCACTTTGATAAGGCATTATGTGATTTAAGAGCTAGTATTAATCTAATGCCTTTTTCTGTTTTCAGGAAATTAAGATTGGGTGAAGTGAAGCCAACCACAGTGTCCCTACAATTGGCTGATCGATCAATTAAATATCCGAGGGGCATTGTAGAAGATGTATTGATAAAAGTTGACAAATTCATTTTTCCTGCAGATTTTATAGTACTTGACATGGAGGAAGACTTTGAGGTACCACTTATCTTAGGTCGACCTTTTCTAGCAACAGGAAGAGCTTTGATTGATGTACAACAAGGGAAGTTAATATTAAGAGTTCAAAATGATTATGTCACTTTTAATGTTTTTACTGCTATGAAACATCCATCTGGTGATAGTTCTTGCTTTAGGGTTGAGATAATTGATAAGTTTGTAAATAAGATCTTTCAGGAAAAAGCTTTCAAGGATCCGCTTGAAGCATGCTTGGTTCACCCAAAGAATGAGGAAATTGAAAGCGAAGAGATACAAGAGTATGCCAATCTCATGGAATCAAATCCACCATATTCACAGCAAAAGGCAACAAAGTTTGAGGAGTTGGGACAACACATGACAAAACCTAAGCCATCAATTGAAGAGCCCCCAACTCTTGAACTCAAGCCCTTACCTTCCCATTTGAAATATGTTTATTTAGATGAAGTTTCTACTTTGCCAATAATCATATCTTCTTCTTTGACAGAATCAATGGAAGAGAAATTACTTCAGGTGTTGAAAGAACATAAAGGAGCAATTGGATGGAAAATAGCTGACATCAAGGGAATTAGTCCTTCATTATGCATGCATAAGATTTTGATGGAAGAGCATTACAAAGCTACTGTTCAACCTTAGAGGCGATTGAATCCAAAGATGCAAGAAGTGGTGAAGGCTGAGGTAATCAAGTTGCTTGATGCAGGGATCATTTATCCTATCTCAAAAAGTCCTTGGGTAAGTCCTGTGCAAGTTGTGCCAAAGAAGGGAGGTATGACTGTTCAAAGAAATGATAATAATGAATTGATTCCAACTAGGACAGTTACTGGATGGCGTGTGTGTATAGATTATAGAAAACTAAATGATGCCATTAGAAAAAATCATTTCCCATTACCATTTATTGATTAAATGTTAGAAAGACTTGCAGGACACGAATTTTATTGCTTTCTTGATGGGTATTCAGGCTATAATCAAATTCACATTGCACCAGAAGATTAAAAGAGAACCACTTTCACTTGTCCTTATGGTACCTTTGCTTTTAGAAGAATGCCCTTTGGTCTTTGTAATGCATCAGCCACTTTTCAGAGATGCATGATGGCCATTTTTTCTGATATGGTTGAAAAATTCATTGAGATTTTCATGGATGATTTTTCTGTATTTGGTTCGTCATTTGACATTTGTTTAGATAATTTAGCAAGGGTCTTACAAAGGTGTGAGGAGACTAACCTTGTTTTGAATTGGGAGAAGTGTCATTTTATGGTGCGGGAAGGAATAGTGCTTGGGCATAAGATATCTAAAAAAGGATTAGAGGTTGATCGAGCTAAAGTGGAGGTCATTGCAAAATTGCCTCCACCAACATCAGTGAAACTTGTTAGAGGCTTTTTGGGGCATGCAAGATTCTATAGGCGGTTTATAAAAGATTTTTCTAAAATTGCTAGACCCCTTTCAAGTTTGTTGGTTAAAGATGTGAAATATAACTTTTCTGATGAATGCTTGCAGGCTTTTAACACTTTAAAGGCAAAGTTGATATCAACACCAATCATGGCAGCACCAGAATGGGACTTATCTTTTGAGCTAATGTGTGATGCTAGTGATTTTGCAGTAGGAGCTGTTTTGGGACAACGGAAGAATGGAGTTTTTCAAACCATTTACTGTGCCAGTCGAACCTTGTCAGGTGCACAATTGAACTATTCAACAACAGAAAAAGAACTTTTGACAGTAGTATTTGCTTTTGATAAATTTCGTTCTTATCTAATTTGTTCCTAAGTTATTGTTTATTCTGACCATTCTGCTCTCAAGCATCTACTTGAAAAGAAAGAATCAAAACCTATGTTAATCAAGTGGATTCTATTGCTACAAGAGTTTGATTTGGAGATCAAAGATAAGAAGGGGACCAAAAATCTAGTTGCAGATCATTTGTCCAGAATTCCTAATCCGAAGGAAGAAGATCAACTGATTCTGGAAGAATTTCCCGATGAAAACATTTTTGTACTCCAATCCATCCAAATTCCCTGGTATGCTGATTTTGTCAATTATTTGGTAAGTAATGTTCTTCCTCCTAAAATGTCATATCAACAAAGAAAAAAATTCTTTTCTAACCTCAAACATTATTTTTGAGAAGAGCCTTTTTTGTTTAAAGTATGTGTAGACCAGGTTATAAGGAGATGTGTTCCTAAGGAAAAGATGGCTAGTATCCAACACCATTGTCATGCTAGAGAGGCTGGTGGTCATTTTGGTGCCACCAGAACTGCAGCTAAGGTTTTACAGTCTAGGTTTTATTGGCCCACACTTTTTAGAGATGCATATTCATATGTAATTGCATGTGATCAATGTCAAAGAACTGGGAATATTTCTAGGAAACATGAGATGCCTCTAAACAATGTTGTTGTGTGTGAGTTATTTGATGTTTGGGGTATTGACTTCATGGGACCCTTTCCACCTTCTTATGGAAATATGTATATTTTGGTGGCTATTGAGTATGTGTCTAAATGGGTAGAAGTAGTAGCGTTGCTAATAAATGATGCTAAGGTTGTGGTTAAATTCTTAAAGAAAAATATTTTTACCCACTTTGGCACTCCTAGGGCAATCATAAGTGATAGAGGGACCCATTTTTGCAACAAACAATTTGAAGCACTTTGGGTAAGTATAGGGCAAACTTGACATTTTGCTCGTCCTCGAGCAAAAGAACTAAACAAAACATATAACCACACAAAACAAAAACAAATTTTACACAAAAAACATTAAACAAGCTCTAAACAACATAAAATGATAATAATAAAAAAATTTACTCACAAAAAGCACAAAAAATTTACTCACAAAAAGCACTAAACAACAGATTCTAATAACACCACCATTCAATCCATAGTAATTTAAAAAACAACAATGCCACACCCCCAAACTTAAAATTTTGCTCGTCCTCAAGCAAAAGAACAAAACAATACATACAACCAATCATTCCATGATATTCTCCCATAATTGCTCACCTTAACAATTCAAAGAAAAACATAACTTTCATCCAAACAATGCAATTGGTTTATAAGGTAAGATAGACTCTTAACTATGTCAACCACGTGTGTGTGTGTGTGTGAGTCCGCATTTTGTCTCAATTGCATATACTCCAAATAGATCCACATTAATGTGCAACCTCTCAAAATCTTTGACCAAATCTCATAAGTTTGCTCTTCATTCCTCTCTCCACTAATGTAAGTCAATCATCTAACCAAAAATCAATAGGACTTTCGTAAGCTTGTAATGTAAGGCTGGGCTAAGGGTAAGATGGAAGTCATTTAAGCTTATATAACCCATGAACACATTACTTTCTAGGATCTCATCAAAACTCCCCTTCTCTACCTTTTTACTCCATGGAAATGATCTTTCTACCACCACTTAGTCTCATTCTTTCTTGTCCAATCATACTTTGACAATATCCAAAAGCCATAATCATGTGTGCAACAACAAAACAAAAACAAAAGCATTTTCACATATAGCCACCTCAATCCTCTTGTATTTAGAGAACTATGTGACTTGAATCTAATGAAAGATAATAAGATCTAGCAAATGCTTTTCTGTTTTTTTTTTTTTTTTTTTTTTTTCTTTTGCATTTGCATTTACAAAAGTGACATGCTATGCTACACACAATCATTTCAATCAATTTCTTTCCATACTACATCCTTCCTTCTCAACTTCTCTTATGATCAAATCAACTTATACACACCAGAAGTCGATATGTTCATGGGAATAGGACAATGAGGAAAATTGATCATAAGGCTAAGGGATATATGTGCAGGTGTCATTTAACAAAATCAAGATAAGAACAAGGCTCAGCGGGGTGACTGGGGATAAGTAAATAAGGTGGGCTTGAAAGGCTCAATCGATCCAAAGATGGCCTAAATCATTTTCTCAGTTAGATGCAACTTAGGATTTCGCCTCAAGAGAAAATCAAGCAAATTCTAAGATCCGGGTGAGATCCAAGAAAATCACACACTTCACATGAATGTTCTCTAGAGATACACACAATTTCAAGAAAATGAAAACTTTAAGTGCTCAATATGTGAATCAACATAATCAGAATCACACTTAACTCATACCACAATTGGAAGTTTAAACAAAATCTACATCTCCCAAAGAATCACCAAGAATGTACAATAAAGAATCCAATCATAGAAATCATGGTCTAAAACAAGAAAAAGATTTTACATAAAAAATAAACTTTCTAACACAATTTTTTTAACACAAAACAGAAAATTTTAACACTAACACTTCAAACAAACATTTCCACGACAATAGAAAACTTCCACAATCACACAACCTCCAACACAACCCAACAAAACAGCACAATTCCTATAGCAGCACCCCCAAACTTAAGTGAAGCATACTTCTCAATGTTAAAAGAAAATAAAGCAATAGTGAGGAAGGAACAAGGAAAACTCCCCTGATTGCAGGTTGTCAAAATGGAGCTGTGATGAGCATATGGTGACAGCCTTCACACCAAACTGCTAATAAAAGATTTCTAACTAAAAGACCCTAAAATACTTGGGTTGCCTCCCAAGAAGCGCTTGCTTTATAGTTTTCAGCCAAACTATCCTCCACGTTGTTCAAGGAGGATGAAATTCCAACAATTTCGGAGACAGTTTGTGTTGTTTGATGGTTGTGCATTCTTCAATAAGCACAACTGTCTCATATAATTCCAGCTTCCTTTTGTTCTCCAGTATCTCTTTTAAAAATTCTTCACAACTAGGTATTTGCACTGGAGTATCTGCAAAAGAAATGTTAATGTGCAGTTTTAAAGATATATCAAGGAATTCCAAAAACTGCTTATCTTTAACGCGTTGCTGGAATCTCTGGGTAGATGGAGTTGGAGGCATGAAGGACTCATGAATTGCTAGAACAAGGTTGTTCCTAGGTGCCTCCTCAAGTTGTATGCTGACATCTTTAACTTTTTCTTCAAAAATTTCATTGTCAGCATCATCTTCTCCCATTTGGTTGCCACATGTTGGGGTTATTGCCTCTGCGGTATCTATAGGACTTTTCTCCGTGTCGCAAGGCAAAAGACCCTCCTGACTTTCTGAGATCATGCTGATCAGCTGACTCATTTGCACCTCTAATCTTCGGAATGAAGCTTCTTGTCTATCAAAGCTTGCTTCCATCCTCTCTGTAATATTCTGTGAGGTGTTGGCCATCTCGCTAATCATTTCCTCTAAGCTAGGTTTAACCTCTTCTGGTTGCCAAAATGTTGGTTGCGGTCTCATCTCATTTGGATTACCCCATGTACAAGTTTGATGGTTGTACCATCCTGGATTGTACGAGTCGGAGTAATAGTCATTTTGTGACCTGCTAGGAATTTCAACAAAATTAGCATAATCATTATAATGAACATAGGGGTTACCTACTTGACATCCCGTGCTCTCATGTGCTCCTCCACAAAATTCACATGATCTATTTCTCAGGAACATTTCCCATTCGGCACGAGATTCTGCGAGGGTATTTGCATTATGTGCTGGCTCGATCTCAAAGTAGTTTGCCTGACTTGCAGGCCTTTGAAAGCTTGATGTGGCATTCCAGAATGTTGGTGCAACATAGTCTCTTAGGAGTCTACGTGAACCATCATTGTTCTCCATCTTTTTTTCTGTAAGAAACAAAAATAAAGTAAAATAAAAGCAATAAAAGCTAGATTAAACTAAGAAACTATTCGGTATTAATATTAATCAGTAGTAAAGCAACCAATCCCCGGCAATGGCGCCAAAAACTTGTTCGTAATATGCAATCACTTAAATGCATTAAGATCAATAATATGCAACTTCACATTCATAAAATATCTCACAAAACATAAATAATCATAACATTCATACGTTATAATCAAGTTCCATCGTAGCTCTAACACAATAAATTAAAACAACATATTTAAACAAATTAAATCAGTGCAAAAACGTGAACAAAATATTCTGGAATTTAAAAACATTAAAGCTGTCACCAAATGTCTTCAAATCACAAAACAAATTGCACAAATCTGCACATCAGGAGGAGGAGAAGAAGCTGTCTGGAAAACGGGAAGAAAACGAGCAGAGACGCGCCCTCACGCGCTTTCGCACGCGTTGACACGCTCCGGTGACACGCGCCGCCGTCCGGCCACCACGCGCCGCCGCCGTCTGCCGCCGGTCTTCACAGAAACTTCAGGAAAGATAGATCGAGACGCCTAGGTTGCAGATCTGTAAAAATATCCAGCAAATCCACCACAGAAACGCGTAGATCTAGCGGAATGGACAAAGTCGGCGTTCGCACTTCTTCGCCGGAAACCGCCGTAAACCGCCGCGAAACTGGTACAGAAAGGCTAGAAATCACTTTAGGACTAAAGATCTGCTCTCTCCTCGCCCAAAATCACCTAAATGTAGCTGGAAAAGAAGAAAATATGGTCGGAAATGGGTCGTCGCCGGAGAAAGCGATGGATGGACGGTTGGCGTTCGCACTTCCATCACGCTCCTCTCTGAGACCCGCGCTGTCGCACGCAGCCTCTCTTTCTCCGGCGACACCTCTGTTTCTGATCAAAGACTCCGACTCCCTCGGTTTCTTTCTCTCCTGCTCTCTCTCTGTTCGGTCCTCTCTCCGTGTCTTCGGTACTCTCTGTCTGATCTCCCCTCCTTTCTCTTGTCCGACAATACTGGATAAAAGCCTCACGCGTTTTCTGCGATCCCACGCGATAATTCTTTTTTTTATTTTTTTATTCACGGTCTTAGTTGTCCACTTCACACCGATAAATGCCTCTCCTTTTGCCCGATAATCAATCCCTTCCTTGGTCCCGCATGTTTTCCACTCACCATTCCTCCTCTTTGTTTGACTTTTCTTCTTTTATGTTGTCATTTGCGTTGCCAACCAAGAACCTATAATAACCTCACGGGTCCCACATGTTTCTTCATTTGTTTGACTTCCTTTTGCCTTGTTCGTGAAGCTCCATCCTTTCTATTCAAGTCCTTTTCTTTCCTCACATGCTTCCACGTTTCCACGTGCATAACTTATTTTCTTTTATATTCTTTTTTCATGGTTTTCTACTCATTTTTCTTCTTTTTCTTCTATTTTGGGTTTACTGCATAAAATAACAAAATATAATTAAATATAATTAAATAAAAATATAATTTAATAAAAACTATATTAAATATAACCTAAAATAATCAAAATAACTCTATATAAAATAGAGTTATCAGTTACCCATAAGATTGTTACCCTTTATCACCCTTAGACTAGTGGTCAAGTTGAGATATCAAATAGGGAAATAAAGAGAATTTTGGAAAAAACTGTGAATGCCTCAAGGAAAGATTAGTCAATGAAACTTGATGATGCACTTTGGGCCTATAGAACAACATTCAAAACACCAATTGGAATGTCTCCTTTTAGGCTAGTGTTTGGGAAGGCTTGTCATCTACCAGTAGAATTAGAGCATAAAGCATATTGGGCTTTGAAATTTTTGAACTTTGGTATGCAGTTTGCAGGTGAAACTCGATTGTTGCAAGTGAATGAATTTAGGAATTGCGAGATGAGGCCTATGAAAATGCCAAAATATACAAGGAGTGGACAAAAAGATGGCATGACAGACACATATTAAGAAGAGAGTTCGTGGTTGGCCAAAAAGTATTACTTTATAACTCTCGTCTTAAATTGTTTCCAGGTAAATTGCGGTCTCAATGGTCTGGCCCTTTCATAGTCACTAAGGTATTCCCATATGGCACAATAGAAGTTGCAAATGACACCCAAGGCACGCTTAAGGTGAATGGTCAGCGTTTGAAGCCCTATTTTGAGGGAGTCAATATGCAGAAGACTACCATTGATCTTTTTCCTCCTTGAGTAGCAACATTGAAGATAGTTTGGCTGCAAACTATAAAGTAAGCGCTTCTTGGGAGGCAACCCAAGCATTTTGTTGGTTATTTTGCTGAAAGTTTTGTCACCACCATCTCCTCAGAGCTCTCTATGGCTATCACCTACAATCAGGGGAGTTTTCTCATTCCTATTTTACCTTTATTTTTCCTTTGTTTTTGCATTATTTCTTTTTGCATTAAGGATAATACTTCATTCAAGTTTGGGGGTGGGAAAATAAATCTTTTCTTGCTAAATCTAATTGAATTTTTTTTCTCATGTCATGATTAAACCCTTTGTTTTGAATTCTTAGCAATTCTTAGGAAGATGTAGATTCTGTTCAAACCTGCTATTGTGATATGCGTTAAGTGTGATTCTGATTATGTTGATCCATTTATTAAACACTAAAAGTCCTTCATTTTTTAAATTGTGTGTATTTCTAGAGAACATTCATGTGTAGTATGTGATTTTCTTAGATCTCACCCGGATCTTAGAATTTGCTTAATTTCCTCTTGAGGCGAAATCCTAGGTTGCATCTAATTGAAAAAGTGATTTAGGCCATTCTTTGGATCGTTTGAGCCTTTCAAGCCAACCCTATTTATTTATCCCCAGTCACCCCGCTGAGCCTTGATTTATATCCATTTTTTTTGTTTAACACCCACATATATATACCCTTAAGCCTTTGACAAATTATCTTTTCGTCCCACACCCTTGAACATATTGATTTTTAGGATATAAGTCTATTTGAGTGAAGAGAAGTCGAGGGGAAGGATGTTATATGGGAAGGATGTTGACTACAATGATTATGTAGCATAATATGTTGCTTTTGTGAATTAAAAAAAAAAAAAAGCAACATCTATCCAAGAATGGAATTCTCTTATTGCTTATTGTCAAATTCAAGCCACTAAAGGTTCAGAAATTGACTTTTGCATAGTAGTTGGATGTCATTAAGATTATAATGGTTACATTTCTAGTCCTACTACTTGCTTTATGATTGCAAGCATGATTGTGACTTTTGTGAGTGTTAAAATCAAAGTGAAATCAAGTATTTTTGGGAAGAAATAAATGAGAGAAGTGGTGATAGAAAGATCATTTGCGAAAAAAAGAAAAAAAAAAAGAGAAAGCAAAGAAAGGAAGTGACAAAAGCTCAAATTAGATCCTAGAAAGCAATGTGTTCATGGGTGAATTTAGCCTAAATGACTTTCATCTTACCCCTAGCCTAGCCTTACATTACAAGCTTATAAAAGTCCTATTGATTCTTGGTTAGATGATTGGCCTACATTAGTGGAGAGAGGAATGAAAAGCAAACCTATGAGGTTTGGTTAAAGATTTTGAGAGATTGCATATTAATGTGGATTTATTTAGAGTGCATATAGTTGAAAAGATAAGGACTCACACTCACACATACAAACATGGTCAACATAGTTAAGAGTCTATCTTATCTTATGAACAATTGTTGTGTTTGGATGAAAGCTATATTTTTTCTTTGAATTGTTAAGTTGAGCAATTTTAAGTGAATTTCAAGAAGGGGTTTTGTCTGAAACATATATTATCTCTTACTTTTGCTCGAGGACTAGCAAAATGTCAAGTTTAGGGGTCTTGATAACTCTATTTTTATAGAGTTATTTTGACTATTTTAGGATATAAATAATACAAGTTTTATAATATAATATTTAAGTTTTGATATATTTATGTAAATTGGTGTTATTTATGCAACAAACCCCAAAGAAGCAAAAGAAATAAAGGAAGAGAAAGTTACAAAAAGGCACGTGAAGAAGACAAGGAAAGAAAAAGAAGTCAAAAGAAGAAAAGAGGAGGCAACGTGTAAAGTAGCAAAAGAGGAGGAAAAGGACAAAAAAGGACAAGAAAGGAAATAAAGGAAAAGGGGCAAAAAAGTGAATTACTAAGGGAGAATATTAGGGCACGCGTCCCAACATAGCATAAAAAGGCAAAGGAACGTGAATTAAAAAGAGAAGAGAGAGAAAAGAGAGAAAAGAAGAAGAAGCCGTGTGTTGCTGCCGAAACCAACCAAGGAAGAGAGAAAAAGTTAGAGAAAAAAGAGAAAACCAAGGAAGAAAAAGAGAAATAGAGGTGCGAAAGCTTCCCTCTACTTCTTATCTTGAATTGTAGGAATTCTATAAAGAATTCTTAAAGAGAAGACAGTGTGGTGACAACTTTCCTGTTTTTTTTATTTAAGATGTTTTGCTTAATTTTTACTATTGCTTTGGTTTGTTATTTTATTATGTTCTAAAATTATTTTGTTAGAGCGAAGATGTAGCCTAATTATGATGATGTGAATTTTATAAGTTTTTATGTTTTGCAAGATATTTTATTTATGTGAGTTATATATTATTATGCTTAATGCTTTTAAGTGATTGGCCACCACTTGAATGATTTGATGTGCATATTTGAGACTGAGAGGTAATAATATGCAATTGCTTCTTATAATATATAACCATGAATTAAATGTGAATAGACATATACCATGTTATTTGTGTGGCTTTTGGTGAGACGATGATCGAAAGATTTATTGTAAACCTGGAATATTCACAGATCCTAATGCATTTGGTTTGTTTCAATTCACATATAGAGATATAGTGAATTAATGAACTAAATAGGTTTACTATACCTAGACATAGGATAGTAAATAAATTAGGAAGTTCCGCCATCACATGGATAATATCATTCTTGCAGGCATAAACTATGAAAATTCATATCTAGTAGTTATGGTGAAATCAGAAGCTCTAACATGTTTCTCATCCTGATTTTTCTTACTTGGATTCAATTTTAATTAGTTTTGAGTTTTCATTTTGAAAGTTTTAAATTTTAATTCATCACAATATTTTGATTTGCTAGATAAATTTTAGGATTAATTCGTCATTAGTACTTAATTAGTTTAGTATTCACCAATCTTCGTGGGACGATACTTCTCTTATCATTATATTACTTGTTCGACATGTTCACTTGCATCTAAATTTCACCGAACACAGAGTGATGTATTTTGAGGTGAGATTTTCTCTTTCCCTAAATCCGGTTTGATTTTGGATGATATTGATGTAGATCAACTGGAATACGTTGTTAAAGTTATGGATTGAGGTTTGCAAAGTGCATATCTATGTCTCTCTGTCTATATTTGAACATTAATAAGCCAAAATTGAAGATTTTTTGTTAAAGAACATGACATTTTGGAGATAATCAATATTTTTGAAGTTGTTAGATTGAAGATTAGATTGATCATATTGTTTGTGGTAGTCGTTGTGTTTCTTTGGCTCAAGTTGTGGTGTCAGATGGCAGAGAATGGTGACAATATTGTTATTTGATGATGAATTGATGTTTAAGGGGAGCATTTTGTTGATGTTGTTGTTGAATTATTGATTGAGGGGAAGCTTGTTGTGCTCCTAGGTTGACGTAATGCTCCTATGTTGATGTGATTGATGAAGTAAAAGTTTGGGATTTTCAAGTTTGTCAATATCCAAATGAGGTGTATTGAGATTGCGATGGTTGATTTCGAGAAAGCACCAACAATTTTGGATAGGAGATGTACTCTTCGTTGGTGATTTCAAAGAGTGATCTCAATTGTTGTGGAAGTCCCATGATTTTTTACTTTTATTGAGGGCCTTATGGTGGAGGACACGTTTAGATCCATGATGATGTGTAGATGCCTAGAGAGAAACATGGCCTAGGAGTGGTGTAACTTAGAAGAGGCTGCAACGGAAGTGCCTAAGGAGGTATGACTTAAGAGAGGTGTGGTTTAAAGAAAAGGCAAGATGACATAGTTTATGCGGGCTTGTTTTGAAGAGAGTTTTGTCCAATCTTTCTCTATCAAAAAGATTGTGGCTGTAGAAGTTGAAGAGAGTTTTTTGCAATCTTCTCTTTCAAAAGATTGTGGTTGAAGAGAGTTTACTTAGTCTTTCTCTATCCAAAGACTATAGTGGTGGAAGTTGAAGAGAGTTTCTCCAATCTTTCTCTTTCCAAAGATTGTGGTTGTGTAGTTGATAATTTAAAGAGATTTTCTATACTTTCCTATGGTGTAGGGATGTTGCACTAAATTGTTCAAAGGGGGAGATTGTTAAGATTGGTGGAACAATTAGGTTAAAGGGTATGGTTATCATTACAATCTATTAGAAAACAAACCCGTGAATCTAAACTCACGGAATCTCTCAGGATCTCATTGCACACACAAAGAGAATATTAGTCAAGTAAAGAACACATAGAAATTATGAGGTTCGGGATAACCCCTACATCCCCGACCTAAGAAGCAATTCTTCATTATGATGAGGAGGGCTTACAATGCTTATAGAAAACCTCTGTTTTCTCTCAATCTCTCACAACCTCATACCTAGGTTTCCCCATAAGATTTTCTTTTATACAAGTACCAAGGAAACCCAAATAGAATAGGACTAGGAGAGCTAAATAGAATAAGACTGGGAAACCCTTATAAACTACCCACAATACAAATATGGTAGTTACATAATTACCCTTACTAATTTTACTCCAAACCTGACAATTTCCCCCTTTTGGAGTAACATTAGTGCAACATCCCTGCACCATAAGAGAAAGAACATTGCTCCCTAGACTTGACTTTACTTGGAGTCCATTCTAGCAACCCGCTGACAAGTCTCTAGCTTGTCTCTTGTCAGCGGCTTCGTCAACATATCTGCTCCATTATCATCAGTGTAAATCTTCACAAGATCTAACTGCTTGGATTCTAATACATCTCTAATCCAATGATATTTGACATCAATGTGCTTAGACCTTGAATGAGATGACGTGTTCTTACTGAGGCGGATGGAGCTTTGGTTATCGCTATAAAGGATAACCATCCCTTGTTTTATACCAAGTTCTTGAAGAAACGTCTTCATCCACAGAACTTCTTTTCCACCCTCAATGATTTCTATATACTCTGCTTCTGTTGTAGACAAAGCAACACAATCCTGTAGCCTAGACTGCCATGAAACTGCTCCCCCTATGAAGGTGAGCATGTATCCTATTGTAGATCTCCTTCCATCATGGTCACCAGCCATATCTGCATCTGTGTATCCAACCAATATAGGCTCATCATTACCAAAACACAAACACAACTTAGGAGTTCCTTTAAGGTACCTGAGTATCCACTTCACAGCTTCCCAATGCATTTTACCAGGATATGAAAGAAAACAACTAACTACTCCAACTGCATGAGCAATATCTGGTCTAGTGCTTACTGCAACATACATCAAGCTACCAACCGCAGATGCGTAAAGTGTTTTCTTCATATATTCAACATCACTTTTAATTTCAGGCTTCTGCTCCTTACTCAGCTTGAAATGACTTGCAAATGGAGTACTTACTGCTTATGCCTTGTCCATGTCAAATCTCTGAAGTATCTTCTCTATATACTTCTTTTTAGATAGCCATAACTTTCTATGTTCTTTGTCGCGTTTAACTTCCATACTAAGGATTTGCTTTACCGGTCCCAAATCTTTCATCGCGAAAGACTTGCCTAAATCCTTCTTCAGCTCAGTAATCTTCTTAATGTCCTGGCCAACAATCAACATATTATCAACATATAAGAGTAGGATGACAAAATCACCACCTGGAAAATGCTTCACAAACACACAATGATCTGAGTTGGTCTTGTTATAACAGTTTTGTAACATGGATGACTCAAACTTCTTGTACCACTGATGAGGTGCTTGTTTTAGACCATACAAGCTTTTCTTCAGTCGACATACAAGATTCTCCTTGTCTTTCTCTATGAAGCCCTCAGGTTGCTCCATATAAATCTCTTCCTCCAAGTCTTCATGAAGGAATGCAATCTTCACATCAAGTTGTTCTACCTCCAAGTTTAGTCTAGCAACTAAACCAAGAATAACTCTGATTGAAGACATCCTCACCACATGAGAGAAAATCTCTTCAAAATCAATACCTTTCTTCTGACCATAACCCTTCACAACTAACCGCGCCTTGTACCTTGGTAGTGGATTGTTCTCTTCTGACTTCAACTTGTATACCCACTTATTTTTAAATGCTCTCCTACCCTTAAGCAATGTCACAAGATCATAAGTGTGGTTTTCTTGCAAGGAATTCATCTCCTCTCGCATAGCTTTCTTCCACTCTTTCTCGTGCTCACATTCATTAGCTTTCTCATAGCATTGCGGTTCTCCCCCATCAGTCAACATCAAATACTCATGTGGTGGATATCTCATCAAAGTTTGACGTTCTCTACTAGATCTTCTCACTGGAGGCTGGGTTGATGGCTCAACTGAATGGTTATCAACATGTCCTCCAGATTCTTCAACAACTGGAGTTTCAGGAACTTCTTCACTTGCTACATCCTCAAGTGGCTCTTCTTGTGTAGTTCCCCCTTCATGTGCACTCACTGGGGAAGAAGGTGGGATTATATCCTTAAGATTTTCATTAACTCTTGGCTTTTCAGTCTTCTTAAGATCTCAATAGTCTGATCTTCAAAGAAGATAACATCTCTGCTTCTAATCAGTTTCTTTGTAGCTGGATCCCACAATCTGTATCCAAAAGCATCATGTCCATAGCCTAAGAAGATGCAATCTCGAGCTTTATCATCAAGCTTGTTCCTCTCATCCTTAGGAATGTGAACAGACACCTTGCAACCAAATACTCTCAAGTGCTTGAATGAAACCTCCTTGCCAGTCCATACTCTTTCAGGTAGATCACCTTCTAATGGAATTGAAGGAGACAGGTTAATAAGATCTACTGAAGTACACATAGCTTCACCCCAAAATGACTGAGATAATCCAAAATGTGAAAGCATACACCTGATCCTCTCAACTATAGTTTTGTTCATCCATTCTGCAACCCCATTATGCTCTGGAGTTTTAGGAACTGTCTTCTCAAGCCTGATACCCTGAGTTCTGCAATATTCTTCAAACGGCCCTCTGTATTCACCTCCATTATCTGCACAGACGCACTTCAGTTTCCTTCCAGTTGCTCTCTCAACCATAGCATGAAACTGTTTGAAGACTTCCAAAACCTGATCCTTAGTCTTTAGTGCATAAGCCCATACCTTTCTAGAATGATCATCAATGAAGGTAACAAAATACATAGCGCCATCAAGATTTTTCACCTTCAACATACACACATCTGAATGAATCAAATCAAGAACATGTTTTCTTCTAGACGGGGGTCCTCTCCAAAATGAGACTCTACGTTGCTTTCCAGCTAAGCAATGATCACAAGGCTTTAACTGCAAATCATCACCACTGACTCTTGATATGATTTTGTTCTTTATCAAATGTTGAAGTCCCTTTTCACTGAGATGTCCAAGTCGCTTGCGCCATAGCTCCATGTGATTATCTTCCACCACATTTACCTTGCCTTTCTAAATACTAGCTTCAGTCTTATAGAGAGTACTGACCTTCTGTCCTTTCGCAAGTATAAGAGAACCTCTACTAAGTTTCCATTTACCGCCACTAAAGTAGTTATCATATCCCTCATCATCAAGGACGCCAGTAGAGATTAAGTTGAAACAAATCTCAGGGACATGTCTGACATTCTTCAGAACTAGCTTACATCCAACACCAGTCTCCAAGACTACATCTCCAATGCCAACTATATTTGCCTGTGCATTATTTCCCAAGCTAACACACCCAAAATCACCACCTGAATAAGATGTGAAGAACCTTTCATGTGGGGTAAAATGAAAAGAGGCACCTGTGTCGACAATCTAAGATGAAACCTAACATGAGATGTTGATATGAGAATCACAAAAGATCATAATATCCCCAATACTGAATGTAGTTGCCATTGTATCTTTTTCAACTTCCTTTTCTCCATTCCTTGATTCTTCTCCCTTGAGTATTCTGCAGTCTCTCTTATAATGGCCAAACTTACCATAATGATAACACTTGACATCTTTCCTCGAACGTGAGACTCCATGTGATCTATCAGAATTTGGTGCTCTACTTTTGCTTCTACCTCTACTCTTACTTCTGTCTCTATTTTTGTCTACATATCTATTTCTCCCCCTCCTTTTTGTAACCAATACTTCTGTATGTCCATGTGCTCCTTGCTCAATTATTATGGTTTCTTCATTAAGCAAACCTTCATGGACTGACTTCATACTCAAAATGCCGCCCGGAGCTGAGTTTGTGAGAGTGACTACCAATGTCTGCCAGCTATCAGGTAAATTACTCAACAATAACATTGCTTGCAGTTCATCTTCTAGAACAATCTTTACTGTCGCTAACTGATTCATCAAAGACTTAAACTCACTCAAGAACTCTGTTATCGGCCGTCTTACCTTGTACTTCAAGTTAATTAACCTCTTAAGTAGGGAAACCTTATTCTGAGGAGTCTTACGTTTATAGAGAGCCTTAAGCTTTTTCTATAACTTACTAGCTTTAATCTCTTGTGCAATATGGTGATAAATACTATCCTTAACAAATTGTCTAATTTGAGAGACAATTTTCTTATTCAACTTCTCTCACTCTTTATCAGTTAGCTTCTCAGGCCTAGTAGAATCTCCTTCCACAGCATCATATAGATCTCTACTAATCAAGTAATCTTCCATCCGCGGCTTCCAAGTTTGGAAATTAGATGAATTTAACATGGTCATACATTTACCAGAAGTATTCATATCATCCATCACAACAAAATAAACTCCCCTTTGACTTCCCCCTCAAATAGGAATCAAAAGTGCAAAATTACCAAAATACCCCTCAACAAATGCAACCAAATTGACCAAAATACCCCTATGATTATGCCTAAAAACAGTCAAATATCTCCCAAAAATTCACAGAAAAATACTGAAAAAATCGGCACAGAAATCACCTGAAAATTTTGTCCAGTCAACGGTCAATGGTCAACAGTCAACGGTCAACGGTCATACCTCGGTCGGTCACCAGTCACGGTCAACGGACAGCTGGACCGGGTTGACGAATCAGGTCTGGATCTGGGCTGGGCCAGGTGTTCAGATCCGGTCAACGGTCAACGGTCAACAGGTTAAACTTTGACAACAGTCAACGGGTCAAACTTTGACTGGGTCAATTCTGGGTCAAAATCGGGTCAACAGAACCCGTTTTTGCTGCTGCAACCGTGTTTCTCCTCTGATTACCGCCGTTCCAAAGCGGTTTCTGATGAAATAAGAACACCAATCAATAGATCGGCTTCTAATGAGTGTATAGAACTCAAAATCGGTCCACAAAATGCTCAAACGAAAGAGGAATCGCAAATCCCCTTTTCGGGCTCACGGGTTCAACACAACCCGCAGCACTCCAATTGATTTTCCGGCCACAAAGAAGTTGAAAATCACACAAATGAAGGCTAGAGAAGAAAATCTGTACCTCAAACGCCGATTTTAGCTTCTCCCTCTGTGCGTTACACACCAAGTGTTTGACAAAAGGCTTCTTTGAATAAAGCCTTTGTTGATAGCTTCCCTTTTGTGTGCGGTGTGCTAAATACACACCAAAACAATCGTTCTTCCGCTAACTGCCTGACAAGGAATAAGCCTTGGCCCTAATTTAGGAACCTAAGCGCCAATACCAGTTTGTTAGAAAACAAACCCGTGAATCTAAACTCACAGAATCTCTTAGGATCTCACCGCACACACAAAGAGAATATTAGTCAAATAAAGAACACACAGAAATTACGAGGTTCGGGATAATCCCTACATCCCCAGCCTAAGGAGCTATTCTTCACTATGACGATGAGGGCTTATAGTGCTTATAGAAAACCTTTTTTTTCTCTCAATCTCTCACAACCTCATACCTAGGTTTCCCCATAAGGTTTCCTTTTATACAAGTACCAAGAAAACCCAAATAGAATAGGACTAGGAGACCTAAATAGAATAAGACTGGGAAACCCTTATAAACTACCCACAATACAAATATGGTAGTTACATAATTACCCTTACTAATTTTACTCCAAACCTAACACAATCAGGGGTCTCTATGTAATTGTGGAACTAGGAAATATCTTCTAGATGTAGTGGGTTTCCTAGTAGTATTGGATTAGGATTCTTATCCTTATGTGGAAGTAGGTTTTCCTAGTGGTATTCGACTAGGATTCCTTTAAGGTTTCTCTATAAATAGGGAAAGTATAGAGAAACCTAGTGGGCGAGTTGAGAGAGTCCCCATGAGGCGCTAATTGTTGAAGAGGGCCCCTCTCATGGATTCAAGTTGATGAGAGAATCCATGAGATACCTATTTGAGGAGAGGGAATGTATGAGAGAAAATCTAATGAGAAGAGATTACAGGGGACGTAGGATATTGTGATGTTCCGAACCTCTTAAATTTATTGTGTTTGGGTGTGTGCATTCTTATATTTGTATATTCGATCTGTATGTGGTTGATGCAACTTAGTTTAATTCTCCTAACACAATGTAACCTAACTATAATAATGTGAATTTCAGATTTTTTATGTTTTGTGTGAGATTATATTTATGTGAATTACATATTATTGTGCTTAATACTTTTATGTGACTAATCACCATTTGAATGATTTAATGTGCATGTGTGAGATGGAAAAGTGATAATATGCAATTACTTTTTATAATATGTAATTATGAATTAAACATTAATAAACATATGCCATATTATTTACGCGGCTTTCAATAATAAAGTGGTTAAAAGATTTATTATAAATTGAGAATTTTCATATATTTTAATATACTTTTGTTTATTTCAATTCACATAGAGATATAGTAAATTAATTAATTGAGTAAATTTGCTATACCTAAATATAATATAATAAATAAATTAAGAAATTCTATCATCACATAGGTACTATTATTCTTGTAGGCATAAACTTATAAAATTCATATTTAGCAACTATGGCAAAATTGGATGCTCTAACATATTGTTTTAATTGAATTTACTCATTTAAATTCAATTGCTTTTATTTTTAAAATTTTGCTTTGAAGTTTATCGGTTTTAATTTATTTACATCTCCCTTTGATTTGTTAGATAAACTTTAAGATTAATTCACTATTAATATTCAATTAGCCTAATAAAAAATAATATTTGTAAGACAATATTTTCTTATCATTATGTTACTTGTTTAATATGTTCACTTATATTTAAAATTATATGAATAATTTCAATAATAAGAAGTAATCAAGATTGGAACTTGCCTATTAACATGACATGCTTATGGCCTATGTTGACAAGAACATCAATTCCATTCCAAAGCCTAATGGCATGAAAAAATGTAAGTTTATGTGAATTGGAACTATGGATGGAAAGTCCTTGATCAAATTAGCAAGGAAAGCTCTCATCTCCCAACAACTTAGAGTCAATTAGTATGTAATTATGTGATTCAAGCATGCGATCCCTCTATACTCAATAATAGTAAGGTTGTCAATCCAAACTGATTTTCACAAGAGATAAACTCAACTTTCTTGTAGATCATAAAGATAAAAGTTGTTATATATGTAATACTTCTACTAAATCTCAAGATCATATCTTCTTAGAATGTATATACTTAATTGCAATTTAGGCACAAGTGGAGATTGTATTACATGTGACACCTTATGTACCTATCATGGCAATTAAAAATGAAGTAGCTCCTTCACCACGTAAGAGGGAAAAGTTACAATACATGTATTCTTAAGCTTGCATTGGCATATTTTGCTTATGTTATTTGAAATTATCAGTATAATAGAAGTTTTAAAAACAATTCAAGCATTGAATGTAACTCTTAAAGCTATTAAAAGACTTATAAGAAATATATTTTACTATGTTCAAAAGATTCCTAAAATAGCTGAGAACCTATTCATTTAACATGCTTGGAGACTTAAGAATGTCATTTTTAATGTAGTGTTACGTAAGGTCCCATTATATGAATATATTTCTAATTTTCTTGTATTGATGTCTCTTATATATTAAATTATTTTACTGAAGAAAGAAAAAGACATTGGTCTAAAAATTTCACTTCCACAACTCTCATGTCTTATGTTGTTCATGTGTAGATTCAAGATCAGGATACTGTTTCCCTTGCAGATAAAATTTTATATCTTGGAGTTCAATATGACAATCAGATGTAGCTCGTACGTTAACTGGTACCGAGTGTCGAGCCCTTCCTTTACCCACTTTAAAATCTATTTGAATTTGTTCATTACGAAAAGACATGGCTGTCCCATAACCTGAAGCAATTTTGTAGTATGTCAATCTTTCAATCCTTCATCTTAACCACCAACTCAATGTTGCATGACCGAACAAAACAAGCTGAGGTAAATTATTCTTTTGGAAAAAAAAAAAAATGTTGCCCGATCATTTTTAGTTGTAATGTCTTTTTCTTTTTCTTCCCCACCCCACTGGCGCCGCGCCCCCGGGTCCCTAATCCAGAGTTTTCTCTCCTATTATCATCACTTGGAAGTTACAGTTTCAATGGTATGTGATAATGCACAATAATCATATCAAAGGAAACAACTATAAAAGAGCTACGTCAAACAAAAACTTCATCTTACCATTCAGTGTGCCAAAACACCTGGAAAGACCCACCAAACACTACCAACCACCTCACGTGTGCTTTAACAAGCCCGATAGAACTTGGGTTTTTGATCGAAGAAACAAAAAAAACAAGGGGAGAGTCAATCCGTTCTTTGTATTATATGATGGGCCCAATAGTATGGGATAGGCCCATCTTTGTACATGCCCATTATTTCTGTAACTGTACAAAGTGCAAAGGAGACTATACATGTGTTTTTTTAGAAAATGTGAATAGCATAGTCCTTCCGAGCCTTTGGGCAATCATCTTACCATGTTTGCAATTTTTTTTTTTTTTGGTGGAAAGGTAAATTGTATTAACAAATTTTGAAATACAGATACATAGGGTTTTCCTCCAATATTATAGAAATCGCCATATTTATAAAAAAAAATAAAAGTTGGAAGCATCCAAATTTCACTCAAAACAATATTTCCTTAGGAGGATTTTATATTTCTAAATAAAAAAATTCTCTCACGTACTACATTCTTTACTTTAGCTAAGAGAATAGGGATATCAATTGCTTTCCCTTGAAAATATCTTCTATTTCATTTAGCCTATATACAATAAATGCAAGCTAAAAAAGATAACTTAAGAAGTTTAGTAGCTAAATTATTTTTTTTAACTACTTTGATCATCCATTGTAGCTCTTCATTCCATCCTTTAATGTCACATCAAATTCCATTTGGGGTAAAAATATTTTTCTAAATCATTTTTGTCCATGCACATTAGAAAAAGTGATGACTCCTATTTTCTATATGAGATTGACAAAAATTATAGTATATGTTTACTGAAGAAAGCCATCATATAATTTTTGTTGTTGTAGAACGTTTATTTCTACAAACAAGCCATCTAATGAAATTTTGTTTGTTAATGCCACTAGTCTAAATTAAATCATACCAATTCACAGTTGCATCAACTTGTCAAGGATCATTATAAATCTTTTGGCAACAATACATAGAACTAGAGAGAACAGAGGCAAGAGTATGCCTTAATTTGAGGGAAACCCAACCAACTTCAAGCCATGATACCTTTTATGTCCAACTGCATTACTAAAGTTCTTTTACACTTTGTACTATGAATTCATTTACTTCATAATGAAGCTTTTGGGAGATTTATGAGATTCCAAAGCATATGTCTCAAAAGAACTTTATTCCAAATTTTGAGATTTGGTAAACCTAATCCTATTTCCTTTTTTAGTGAGTAAACAGTTTGCCAAGTTACTTTATGAGATTGATGCACATCTATATTACTTGCCCATAAGAATTTCCTTATCTTTTTTTAAATCTCATAAATTGCTTACTTTAGTAGTAGGAATACTTACATCCAAAATGTATATATGTAAATGAGAACATATTTCACCAATTGTAATCTTCCTACATAGCTAAAATGTTTCATTCCCCAACCTTCTATTTTTCCAAAGATTTTCTTCGTTAGACCTTTACAATCAACTTAAGTTAGTCTTTTTAGGATAAGGGGAACTCCAAGGTATTTGATGGGGGAGAGAACCATTAGGGAGTGGAGTATGATAAAGGATAAGAAGTTGCTCCTAACCCCAAAAAGAAAATTTGACATTTGCTTGAGTTTCATGTTTGCATTTGTTAATCATATTTTGCCACATTCAATGAATTGTTTGTTTTCCAACATGGTATCAGAATGGCTTGGAATCCTTACCAATCTCATTTCTTGAGTTTTCTTTTTTCTCTTTTGAGGCCTTGCTTTGCTTCCAAGGTTGAAGAATTAGATGTCACTTGTTTCTACTTTAGATTTGTAGTCATTTACAACTTTAGTGGCATCATTGACCTGATCGGCTCACGTATTTGGTTGTTTGGGTCTTGTTAATTGAAGAGTGTTTCATTTTATGGGTTTCCACTATTTTGTATTCCTAACCGTCTCCTTTGCACCTAGAAATTGTTTCCTCTCATTCTCTTCTTTTGCCCCATTCCAAATGCACCATTTCATTAAATTGTTCACCTAAAATCTCTACACATCAATAAACTCTTTTGCCCTTGAGTTTGTCTCTAAGTTCTAGCATCATTTTCTACCTTGAGAAATCCTAGTGGCCATGTCTCCTTGTAATAGCCAATCCCTATCGAAGCCAAAACCCCCACAAAGATCCCTATTTTCTCTCAAAACTAAGCTTAAAAAAACAAAATATTGGTTGGTTAGATAAGACTTCACCTTGACCCAAGGATGATTTGGCCAAAACTTGGTAATGAGATCAAAATCACGTAGCCATAGTAGGATGGATTGAAAAATTGACTGACAAATCTTTTGTTTTATTGTCTCCTAAACTATAAAAGTGGAAATTGTGTAAGACATT
Organism: Casuarina cunninghamiana; assembly: GCA_028551485.1. NCBI lineage: Eukaryota > Viridiplantae > Streptophyta > Magnoliopsida > Fagales > Casuarinaceae > Casuarina > Casuarina cunninghamiana. The sequence goes on from CM052369.1 coordinate 21,860,297, forward strand.
TTCAATAAATGCTATAGGCATTTAAAACCAATTAAAACTAAGCTTGTTGGTGGATCCCATAGACAAATAGTAACAGTAAAAGAGCCAGTGAAATGTAATTTTGGAAACTATATGTATAGTTTTAACGATTGAATTAAGGGAGGAAATGAAGAGCATAGACTCATGTATTTATTTCTTGAACTTCCTGAAACCATCATCCTATTCTAAGAACCATTGCTTATCTAATTCCCGCAACTCCCAAACCACCCACCCCCACACCACCGCCCTTAATAGGCAGTGTCCCACCCCCTCCGGCACTAGGGGGCACCTTTCCACCCACCCCACAATGGGTGGGGGTTCAATCCTACAAGTTGTTCATTGTTAAGATTGTCATCCTCATATATCTAATGAACATGCAATTAAAGAAGAAGTGCACCAGTGATTCCTTTTATCATTGGTATAGGTTGCATTTTGGTATACAATTTACGATGTTTAGTTTTCTATTCATAGTGATCTAGTGGATAAAAGTGTACTTATGTATTCCTCCTTTTCATACCAGTCTTGCCCACTTAATGTCTTGTCTATGCTCTTCAACTTTAAATAAGTTATTTTTGTAATATTATGGTTTGAACTAGTAATTAGTTGCAAAAGATTATTTTTTATCTATGGGATGCTTTTCAGCTCCAAGTTTATGAGTTCTTCTCCCTTTTTAAAATGTTGCTTCCTTTACACTTTTCTAATATCACTTTTGTTTTAAAGTATGAAGATAAGTTTGCATTAATAAAATTTGTTATATAGAAGGATAGTGGCATACTATAACATTACAAAGGATTACAAAAGCTATAAAAAGATGAGAATTAAAAGCCTCCAAATTTCATTCAAAATGACATTTTAAAAAAAAAAATTTATATTTCAAAACAAAGAAGCTATTTTTCAAATAAGTTTTGCTACTTTTGCTAACAAAATTGAGATGTCAATTATTTTGCATTGAAAGCATTTTCTATTACACTTAGTCCATATATAGTAAATGAAAGCTAAAATAAAGTATCGTAAAAAGTTTGGTAGCCAAATCTATTCCTTTAGTTACTCTAATTATATATTATAGTTCATCATTCTATCTTTGAATATGATATTGAATTTCCATTCTAAGTGAGGATAGTTTTCTAAAATATCCATGTCAATGTACATTAAAAAAAAGAGATGACTCATATTTTCTATCTTAAACTAAGAAAAATCATAATATAAGTTAACCAAATGTAGCCATTGTACAATTTCTTTTACTATAGAAAGTATATATTTGACAAACTAGCAATCCAATGAAAATATATTTGCTAATGCCATCATATACATCCCAAAAAGACTTTATCCTAAAATTTAAGATTTTGGTGGCTTTAAACTTTCTTCCTTTTTTAGTGATCAAACTATTTGTCAAATTATTTTGTAAGAATGTTGTATATTTGTATTATATGCCCATAGAAAATTCCTCATCTTTTTCTCAATCTCTTAGACTCTTTACTTCAATAAGTATCCAAAAGGAAGATGTAAGAACTAGGACTAATTTTGCCAACCATAGCCTTCCTACATAGCTAATATATTTCATTTCCTAACTTTCTATTATCCCAAATATTTTATCCATCAATTTCTTGCAATTAGCATGAGTTAGTTTTTCATAATCAAAGAAACTCCAAGGTATCTAATTGAGAATGTACCTATAAGGAAGGGTACGTGATTTAAAATAAGAAGTTGTTCCTATTTTGATAATCTTAAGAAGAATATTTGACATTTGCCTAGGTTATTATATAAATCTATGACTTTAGCAAATTTCTTTAAGGCTTCTACAACATAGAGTGTTGAAGCTATATCATCATGAGAGAAAAGGAATAAATTATCAATAAAAGATAAATGAGTTATTTATTCTTTGTCGTTTGTGTCACTAATGAAACTTAATTGCCAATGTGAAAATTTTTGTAATAATAATTGTGTTAAGTATCTTTATAATAGGTATAAATAAATATGGGATAATGGGTCCTATTATCTTAGTTCATACTTGAAAGTAACATGCATATTCTCCATTGAAATTACTAAGAATCTTATTATAGTAAAGCATTCACTTATAGTATCAACCAAGTACTAAAGAGTATTAATAGCTTTCAAGACTCCTAATACCATTTCCAACTTAATCATATCATATGCTTTTATGAGACATATTTTTGTGACCACGTGTTTACCTTTATCACTCTTATGATAATTGTGAAGAAATTCTTGATAAAACATAATATATTTAGAAATCTAAGGTCCTTTTATAAGAGTAGTTTTATTGTGGCTAACCATCGTAGGGAGAATGACACGTAGCTTTCCAACTAACATCTTAAAAATGATTTTGTAGAGAATATTACAACAAACTATTGATCTATAGTCCTTATTGAAACTAACATTGATAATCTTAGGGATTAAAGATAGAAATGTAGGTTTTGTAGCCTTCAACAACTTCCTAAAGAAGAAAAACTCTTATACAAGATCTTTTGTATCTTATCCAATAATTTCTAGGCTTTCTTATAGAATAACATGTAATATCAATCTAATTTGGATCTTTAAAATTATGAACTCCTTAAAGAGCTTTAGTAATATCTAAGCTCTCAAAACTTAGTAGATTAAGGAGCACACTTTTGTCTTCATGGAATAGAGAAATGTACCTTTAAGAATTGGTGGAGATACTTCTAGCACTGTCAAGGATAAATTTACAATACCATATAATAATAGTCCTTAAGCCTTCTTCTTTTGTGACAACTAAGCCATCATCCAATACTAGTTTGTAGATCTTGTTTTTACCTCTCTTTTGCATCAACAACCAAAAAAAAAAAATCTTAATTGTATTATCCTTTTTTTTTTTTTAGTCATAGGTTCCTAGATTTATATTTGAGTTGGATTTCTTTATGTTTACTCATTGTAAGGAATAGCTCTATTTATGTTTTTTTTCTTCTCAAAACATGTATAAGAACAATGAGGATTAAGTTCCAATTATTGTAGATTATCTGTAGCATTATTTACCTTTCAATACAAGCCACTAAATTGGGGTTACATTAAGTTTCTTGAGAGGAGTCTTTAAAGCTTTTTTTTCTTGCACTAACTAGAACAATTTTTAGCCTACTACTTCTTGTTGTTATACTAAAAAAACTATACTCATGAAGTTTAAGCAATCAATTCAAAATTTAAAGAATTTAAATTGAGAATTCTTGTTGGTTGTAGTATTATCAAACTAAATTGGACATGGAGAATAATCTAGTACAGTAAAGAGTAAAAACTAATTGCCAAATCTAATAAATTTAAGAATTCATTCCCCATTTGTAAAGGCCTTATTAATTGTATGAGTACTAAGATTAGTATTTGAAGCTTTGTTTATCTATGTGAACAATGGACCTGAAAAGTTAGATTCAATCAATGCCATATTTTTAATCATTTCAATAAAGTCGTCCATTTCTTGTCTTCATCTAGCATTAGGGATAATATGCCCACTTGTATTTCATATTTTATTAGAAGAATTTATAATTAACTAAGGAATATCATTGACATTAAGATTAGAAAAACTAATAAGATTAGCTCACAATTTTCTACATTAAATCTCTAAGTTACTTGTATAAAGAGTAGACAACAAATATTGGTGCATACTTAGCTTTTCAATTATGTAATTGATGACCTAAGATGAAGACCTTTTTATCGAGAGTTGAAAATTAGAAGGTTTCCAAAGGATTTATGTTCTACGAAAATTGTTGAAACTATTGCAATTTGCAAATTCACACTTTACGATTACATCAATATTTTTTTCTTTAACTCTATGTTCAATCAAAATGATAACCTGGGGGCATGGGTTAAAAAAAAATCAGCTCCTTCCTTTAATCTAGGGCTTTTCTTTAAATTCTTAATATTTCATGATAGTACTTTCATTTATTTGGAGGTTTATTATCTTCCCCCATTATTCTAATCTCTCAAGCAGGATTAATTAATGTATCCTTCTCTAACATTGCAAATTTATTTTCAAATATAACATTTTGCTTCTTACCTTTTTTCTTAACAAAAGATTGATTCTTTTTGTTGCTAAGGAAAAACTTAGAATTTCCTATTGTATCCTTGGTTTGAACAACAAAATCTTCAATATTAGTCAAATTTATATTTGAACCCATTTCTTAATTATTTTGAGTTTCATTCTAAATGGTCTAGACAAAAGGATCTTATGTAGGAATCATAGGTTGATTTTGAGTTGGTCTCATATCTTTAGTATTTTAAGTTTGAATCTAAAAGTTATTAATTGAAGGAGCCAAATTCTCTTTAGGTACCCAAATTTCGATTTTAGTTGCAATACATTATTATTATTATTTTTTTTATTTTTTGGTGAAAGGTCAAATTATATATCACCCGTAAAAAAAATTTACAAGATTGTTCGATTACAAGATATCATCATCTAAGCTCAAATATTGCACTTGGCAAATTCCAAAGCTCTTGTAAAAATTTATTACAATTTGTAAGCTTGACTCCTCTGGTAGATGAAATCTTCCCTCTCACATCCTTCTTGATTTTAGCAATAATGGTTGAGTTTTCTAGACTTGTATTGCTGAATCTTCTTCTATTCCTTTCGCTCCAAATGTGATACAATACGGCCTTGAAAGACATACTAAGTAAAGTTGCTGCGAAGCTCTTCCTCTTAACAGTCTTGATCATCCAACATATTTCAGCTCTCCAGTGTTCAATTCTTCGAGTTAATCCATTCATACCTAACAAAACCTTCCAAATGTAGTTTGTGAACCTGCACTTAAAAATGAAATTTCCTGTGATTCTTCTTCTTGTTGGCAGAGGTTGCATTGTAGATCCACTGAACTGTTCCATTTAGCCACCCGATCTGCTGTGGATAGTTTGTCTCTTAAAGTAATCCAACAGATAAAATTATGCTTTGGTACTCCTTCTTTCCACACAAGTGTTGCCCATTTGGCATCTTCTCTGTTCTCTCTTAATGCTACATAACTTTTGGCAATATTGTATTCTGAGTCAGTCACTAGTTGTGTGAGTTCACTTCTTACTTGTAAAATATTCCTAAAACTCCAAGCTAGTGATCCTTTCATCTCAACTTCTAATACATTCATTTCCTTCAAATTTTCTGTTATCATCCATTTAACCCATAAAGAGTTTAAATTGGGGTGCACAAGAGACCATAAGAGTTTTCCAATTGCCGCCTTATTCCAAGTGTGAATGTCTATCAAACCTAGTCCTCCAGAACTTTTAGGCCAACAAACTTCTTTCCATGCCACTTTTGCTACACATCGTCCATTAGATTTACCTGTCCAAAGGAAAGTTCTAATCCTTTTTTCAATTGCATAAAGAGTCTGTTTTGGCAATAGAAAAATTTGCATCCAATATGTTTGCAATGAGAACAGAACACTTTTTGCTAGCTGTAGTCTCCCCCCATAACTAATATGCTTAGACTCCCAACCTTCAATTCTTCTCAATATCTTTTCTGTCAGGATAGTACAATCTAGGTTGGAGATTCTTTTAGTAATCAATGGTACACCCAAGTATTTTATGGGAAGTGGGCCTTCTTGGATAGGAATATGATCAAGTATTAGAGCTTTTTCCTGTTCAGACAAACCTGAAAAGAAAATTTGACACTTTTCTGGATGCCTCTTCAAACCTGTTATATCTTCAAACTCTTGCATAGCATCTAGTAAACACAATATAGACTCAATATCTCCATGAGCAAACAAAAAGAGATCATCAGCAAAGCATAAATGAGTGATCTTTTCTTTAGCACATTTCCAATGAAATTTAAACCTTCCAGAAGATACTCTCTTTTGTATAATTCTGTTAAGAATCTCCATCACAATAACAAAGAGAAAAGGAGAAAGAGGGTCTCCTTGTCTAAGTCCCTTTGCCCCTTTAAAAAAACCTGTATGAGAGCCATTGATGTTCACAGAATATCCCACAGTAGTGATGCAACTTTCAATCAGCAATCTAAATTTTTCTGGGAACTTCAAAACTTTCAGAGTATTTAGGATTGCATTCTAGTCTACTGAATCATATGCTTTCATAATATCCACCTTAATTGCCACCCTTTTCCCATGAATATCTTTGTGATAATTGTGTATTAACTCTTGACATAACAAAATATTTTCCTTAATGTTCCTTCCTGGCACAAAAGCTGTCTGACAAGGATGTATGAAATGAGGCAAAGCTAGACTTAATCTTCCTGCCACAATTTTAGATATGATTTTGTACAACACATTGCAACAGGATATTGGTCTAAAGTCTTTCATATTAGTGACATTAATTTTCTTAGGGACAAGGGAGATTACTGTTGAATTTATGCTTCGCAGTAGCTGTCTCCTTTGAAAGAAACCTATTACTGCATCTTCTATGTCACTCCCTATAATACTCCACGCTTTCTTGAAGAAGAAGCTATTATATCCATCAGGACTTGGAGCTTTGTAATCACCAAAGGTATTAAGGACCTTTTGTATATCTTCTCTTTGAACATCTGCTATAAGGCTTCTCTTTATCTCTTCTGGAATTTCCATAGGAAATAACTCTCTTAATCTTGTTGCTGATGGTTGAAGTTGGTTTGCCCTCCCTAGCAAGTTTTGATAGTAACTTAGAATTTTGTTCTTTATCATTTCAGGATCTTCAGTAAGTTGCCCATCATCTATTTCCAGCTTGACAATGTGGTTTTTTGCTCTCCTCTTCATCATGCTTCTGAAAAAAACTTTACTATTACCATCTCCCTCTTTCAGCCAATTATTCCTTGATTTTTGCTTCAGAAGTATTTCTTCATGCTTGCTATGTATTAGTAACTTATCTAACCACTCTTTTTCTTCCTTGCGCAATTGGGTATTTGAAGGGTCATCAAAGAGCTTTGCTTGTGCTATTTGTAGCTGCTTCCTTAATACCTCTGTTTTCCTTGGTAGTTTTCCAAATTCCTCTCTATTTAGCTTTCTCAACTCTTTTTTCATTTCCTTCAACTTTATCATTATTCTGTACATTATAGTGCCCTCAACCCTTTGTTGCCAAATATTCTTCACTATTGTCATAAACTGTGGGTTGTCTGGCCAGAAGTTGAAAAATCTAAAGGTCCTTTTCTGTTTTAGTCTATTATTGCCCACCTTGATAGTGCAAGGACTGTGATCTGACAATCCAGGAGTACTAATTACATAATTACATACCTTACATTATTTGTGTCTACATTAATTACATACCTTACATTTTTTAGGAATCCACCAATATTCAATTTTTTCTTTATATGGTTCTTCTTCTTTATGTAAATTTCAAATTTTCTCAGGAATTTACTATTAATATGTATCAAAATACACACCTTAACATACAATAATCAAAGCTTTTGTTTAATAACTTTATCCATGTATAAAGGTTTGCCTAACATGCTACTTTGATAACTCATATTTGTATTGGTCCAAAGAATATGTGGGACGTTATATATAAATGCACTAAAATGGGAACTATAGATATTTTTGCTTTTTCCAATGTAATGAGACATTGTCATTTCTAAATGAAAAGTGATATGCACATTCCATACCCCCACTTCTATAACCTTATTCATTTTTTTCATATACGTAAACTTAAAGAAAAAGAACCCTTCTTTTTCATAATTTTTTCACTTATACCTTTCCTTAAATAATAAGAAATAGTCTTAATTATAAAGTGTCCCACAAGACAATTAGCAGAATGACTTTTTCCTTTTTCAATAGCCTCCATTGGAGATATGACAAGAAGTTTGTTTCCCTTTTTGGAAAGAGGAGGATGATCTATTTTAGTATCATCTATCTTGCTCATAATGAATCTAAATGATTGTTTACAAATTTTTGCCTTATTCCAAGTTTGTATGTTCATCAATCCAACACCTCTAGGATTGTTAGGGTAGCATATTTCATTCCAAGTTACTCTTATGGCACATTGCTCTTAATGAATTGTTGCTTTATTCCAAGTTTGTTTGTTCATCAATCCTAAACGTCCACAATCTTTAGGGTAGCATATTTCACTCTAAGTTATTCTTATTACACATCCTTCTCAATAGATGTACTTATCCATAAAAAAAGTCTAATTGTCTTTTAAATTTTATATATTTTTTGTTTGGGTAGTAAATAGATCTAAAGCTAATATGTTCCCATAGAAAATAAGACAACTTTGTTAGTTGTATTCCTGCCCTACTGTTGATATGTAGAACCTCTTGGCTTTCAATTCCCTTAATATTTTCTCACTACGAAGTTTGCAATCTAAGTTAGTGAGTCATTTGAAGATAAGGAATACTCTGAGGCATTTAATGGAGGGCTAGCCCCTTTCGAAAAGGATGTGATTGAGTAGACTCTTTTTTTCATGTCCAACATACCAGAGAAGAAAATTTAATATTTTAGCTTGTTATAGAGTGGAAAAGCTGAGACGATGGTTGATAGTGGCCGTGGCATTAGGGGCAATGACGAAGGTGGTCAATCTTCATCATGGAAGAGGGAAAAAGGATACGAGTGACGAAGGGGCACGGGGTTCCCATTTGGAGGACATACTGAACTTGAAGCAAGCCTTCCCATTTGGTTCTCCTCATCTAGCAACAAATAAATAGTCATGAAAACTAAATTAACTAGCCATCTTACCCTAAAGAGTTTATATTTTGCCTTACAAGTTGAAACATTTTTGTAATGATAACTCTTAGTCTTGAAAGATCGAATATTAATGGTTGGACAAGTTAAACAAAGGTTGTTGGAAGAAAAAAGTAGAAATAGAGGAAACATAAAGGAAAAGAAAATACAAAAATGTGTTTGTTTTATATCAATTTGACTCATATAAAGAATGAAATTGAATTTTCTGTATATAGACAATTGAAACCCATAGTTGTTTTCATCTAGTAGATCCAATCGGGGGAAAATCTTCTTAAAAACATATTTGGGTTTGAATTAGGATCATGGTGTTAATAAGTTGTTACGAATTTAAAGGCAAATGCAAAAGGGTTAGATGCATTCGTAGCCTCTAAACAATCATTTAAACCTTTTGTGTGTAATCATGTGATTGTCCCATTCAGAAATAAAATGGATGTGGCCTACGTTGATATTTGACGAATCCTTTTTAAGTGGTTCGACTTAGAGCAATAGAATTAAAGAAAGGTATGTTGAGTATAGTTCTTCTAGGGAGATTCGGATGGGCTATGCTTTTGCCATCCTCACGCACCTTGATGATGACCAACACATGCAAAATGATGAGATCACCACAAATAAGGATATGCCTAATCAACAAGTGGACAATAATCAAACAATAAAAGAGGCACAATATGAGATTGGGGAATCATAGGAGGAAAGGGTAATGAATGATGATAAACAACAAGCAATTGATAGTTTTCTAATAATTAAAATATGAACTAGCTAGTATGGGTCCTAGTTTACTAGTAGGATTATGGTGAGTTGGCCTATTGCATAGCATATAAGGAATGGGCTAGGTCTTATCCTTTAACTCGTATATATAAATAAAGGTGATGATTTTTTATTTTTTCCTTTGATCAGTTGTCTCCCTTGTAGTACCTTCATCATGCCAATATACTTTAGGTAAAAATAGCAAGCAAATGCTTAACTTGAAGATTATATTTTGCATTTATGGGTCTTCATTATGGATAAGAAGAATGGGATGTATTCTTAATTTCTCATTTAATCTTGTTCAAAGTATAGTGTTTTAGATCTAACTATGCAAATCTTGGGTTTTATTATCTCACTAGAGATAGATTATATCTTACATGAAATGTTGCGCTTGAAGCAAATGAGTTGAATGTGATTTCAAGTAGGACCCAAAATGTTCCAGTGTACAAGCATTATAGGAAAAAGATCAACAAATTCAATTGTTAATGTTCTTGATGTAGGAGTTGAAGTAGAGCTCAACTCTTAACCTAAGAATGCAATGTAGTATTTCTTGTATAAGATGATTTTGGTAGTGCTTAATTGATGGAAGAAATTCTAATCAAAATTTGAACAGTTTCAAGTAAAATGTTCTTATGTTATTCTAACTAAGTTGAAGGAAGATAATCAAAGAGAAAACTCATGTAATTGATTAATTGGGTGAGAGAAAGGGTAAAATGATGAAGAATCAAAATGAAACTTAAGCAGTTGAACATTGTCTTAAGATTGTTTTGACATTTCCATTTTTATTTGACTTGCCAAAAGTCCTCTTGCTATAATAGACTAACTTAAAAGTACAAAAAGAAAGTAAGTGGTGGTTTATAGGGATAAAGGAGAATCTAACCTTACAAAGTATGAGAACAATGAAAAAAGGCAAAGGAAATTGAACAAGAGACAAGGAAAAACTATTCAAGTTGAGGTGGATAAGTAAATTGATGAACGATTGATAGATTAACTATATGCTATTTATGATCACCTATAGATTCAAAATGGAAAGCCTATTTCCAAAGTGAGAAGAAAGATGATGACTAACTCTATTAAGGCTTAAGACTTAGTTGTTGATATTAGAGTAGAGACTCCTAACAAGGAAATGGTGGTTCATAGGACTAGAGCCAAAAGTTCTACCGACAATGCTAGATCATGATTTTGAGGATGGAGACTTGTTTGACTATTTATGCCCTTCACAAAGGATTCATGTCTCCTCATTAGCATCTAAAGGAAACACCTGTTATTCTAGTCCAAATTATTCTCCATAGTCCGTTCTAGGACGAAAACTTTAGCTACGGATTCATATGTTTATGGTCTTCTTTTGGGAACTTATGTGGGGTGGTCTTCCTTTCCCGTCTTCGAGAGCAAGTAATTGTTAGATTAGGATATATGCTGTCCAACTTTTCTTGATTTCAATTAAATAAATGAGATTATTTTTAAGAAAAAATTAATTTTAATGAGGATCATATTGTTGCTTTAGTTGTTACTAATTCAACTTTGAATTAAGATCTTTTGAATTTTCCAAAGAACTTTGAATTGAAATTAGTCAAATTTCAATTTGGAAACTTAATGAGTTTTTACAAGAGTTCAAAATTTGCAAAATATAATTTTTGAATCTAAGTGATAAGGTTATAACTAAATATTTTTGTATTTTTTTTTTGTGATAGATAATATTTTACCTTTCACACACATTAAAAGAAAAAAAAAAGGACAAAAACAAAAATCGAATTAAGATCCTGTTTTTGAGTAGCATCTTGCTTGGTCAACTCTGGTTTGGCCACAGACGGTTTCTAACTTGTCAACAATGATTCTCTTCGGATTTGAGTTTTAATCTAAAGTTTTGGTTTCATAAATGTTGTTTGGAAGCTAAAAATAAATGACTTTACGAAGAGAAATGACGGAAATGCATCAAGACTAGAAAATTCATAATCGATAGTGTCCAACTGCAGCAAGATCCAGGATGGCCAATACGAAATCACAGTAAGCCTTGGCGTAAATATTAGCATACCTACCGTCCCTTTTTAACCAATTCTGATCGTGATTTTAATGAGCCATGAAAGAGAAAGGTGTAATCAATGAGAGAAGGCCGAGTAAAAAATTGTAAATCGCCAAAACAGTGAAAAGTTACTGCTCCGTCGAAACGGAAAAAGAGAAAGAGCAAAGAAAAAAGAGAAAAAAAAAGAGTCTACTCGAACCATATAATAACCTGAGTGTTCCTAATTTTGTATTTGTTTTATTTACAACATGACAATCATTTTTCACGCCAAAAACATCTATACCCACTTGTCAACAAATTCTGCATATTCTTGTCTAGAAAGACGTAAGTGACATATTTTTCTAGTTGAAAGCCAACATCAGATGCTCTGGAAAATTTTCGATCAAATATGTTCTTTACGAAGCTCATGTATGAATGCTTTAAAAATGATCAATTTGGTCTAGGCAATTATAGGCCCCCGTAGCACTACACTTACATGCCGCCCTCTGTATTTTTGCTTTTCAAAAATATGTAAGTTCACATTGAGTTCCTAGACTTGTAGGTCATTCACTTTATAAAATAAAATGTGTAGGGTACCCCCTGTTAGAAAAAAGAAGGAAGAAGGGGAGCCGGGCGGGGAGGAGGGAGGGGTGGGGAGCTCATTCACAATATGCATTGGGGGGCTACGTTTTATTAAATAAAACTTCAGGATTCGCACATCCCATCAAATATGCAGCATTGTCAATAAGAACAAGAAATGCTTAATGTAGTAGTAAAGAGCACTGTTTTTGTGAATAACTTTCGAGTTTTGTTTTCCCAAAAGATAAGAATTTCTAATTAAGTTTGAAGCTAGTAGAATGGGGGCCTAAGGCGTTCAAATGTTTCATCTACACGTGCGAATCATTGTTATAGGACGCATTGTTGTTCAAAAATGGTTCTTAGAAACGGCAGAAAATCTTGACGTTTCGATCAATATTACTTATCTTTAGTATGTTCTATATAACTTGTGATTAAAAATTTTCAATTTTATCATAAAAATTAATACATATTAACTTAATATTTTATTCAATTTTAGAAAATGACAAAAACTTATGAGCTTCAAAGTGTCATACAACAATTTTTTTGTAATCACACTTACATATTTACTATCGAGAAAGAAAATGAAAACAGAAACTCCAATGGAAATGGACTATCTAGAAATCTTAATAGTAACTACAGTTGAACTGCTAAAAACCCAGTGTTTCAACTCTTATTTTTAGTTTTCTCAACTGCTACCTACTTTAGAATCTTTTCGTTTGGAGCATTGAAGACCACATAAGCCATATTATGCTTTTACCTTCTTAATGACATAATGTGTATTGCTTATTTGTGTGAATCATTGCCAGCCCAGAGAACTTATAAGTATGGTAAAAATTTATGAAGTATGAAAATGGAAATTTAATACAATTTAACTAGAGTATATTAGCATTAATCACACAAATAAGATTATTTAACTAGATGAGACCCAGTACAAACATTGAAACTGAAGAATACAAACAATTTTTGAAGTAGACAGAAATAAGCACAACCAGAAGTACAACATCACTAAAATCAGAAACAACTATAGTGGAATATTAAAATGGTGACATTTCAATGCTGCTGGTCTTTCATATAGGAGAGCACAGAAAACACCGTTTGCACCACAGTGAATATAATCACTGCACCTGCGGCAATAAATGAAATTATGGACCATGGCGTGCTGAAATTATTTTGTATCAAGTTCGCCATCCATATGTTCCGGCGCCTCCTGCTGTAAGTATTCAGCTCTTCACAAAGACTGCCAAAATCGAAGTCATGGAAGTCCAGCACAAGTCCTTTTCCAAGTCTGTTAATAAAAAGCAACCCTTCCTTGTTATTGCTAAGCCTATTCTCAAAAATTCCATTGTCGACCATTAATTCCACATCCTTCACAGTAGTAATAAGGCGATTCATGAGGAGAACATAATCCTTTATGCGCTGATTTTCGCAAAAACATTGCTCAAAGGCAATCATATTACTAATTGAGATTTCTGTTTCCTCACCGATAATAAGTTTTGGAATTTCTAGGATCCCTTTCTCAAATTTTGGATCAAATAAGCCTTTTCTCCGCCCAACTTTAAATCTGACTCCAGCCTGGTGTAACTTTGTTATGTTGGTCGTGGTTATTGTTTCAAGTTTCAATACTAAATCCTCGTCTGGAGGTAGATGTAAGCATCTTAAGACGTCAACAAAATGTTTAATGCCAACACAATGGACTTTTTTCCATCTTCCTTCCTCAAACTCCAACTGCATTTGCATTTTGAAGAAATAACGCAACAACTCAACCATGTCGACCTCCGCACGACCAGTTCTTTCTTCTACGAATTGGTTGTCTCTTACGTGTTCGTTAACAAGATCATTAAGAATGAAGAGAGGAAGTTGATTTTCAAACATTAGCACGTCGCGAGATACGTCCCTTAACATCTGTGTGTTTCCTAGTATGGGGTCTCCTTTCTTTCGTAGGTCAGGAAACTTGAACCTGAGTAAGAAAAGAATGATGAAGACAGCATCCCGTAGAATGATTTCGACCAATTGGTCCTGTTGACCCTGTCCAGCCGTGACTTTCAACTTGTGCCTGTTATCCCCGACGAATTGAGCATAAAAAACAAAAAGTTCTTTTTCTTTTCGCTTTACAACTGTCCTATAGTCATCCTCGCTCCGGTTGGTAATTTTAGCAAGATCATCTAGGTAGGTCATTTTATGATTTTCCATGGGTCGTCGGCACATCCTTTCATGATGAAGTGGACCAATAGAGACGACTCTAGGTGTATAGGCATTTTTATTGATACTACGTAGTTCTTCAGGAACTCTACAGATACCTGCCGAGGAAGATGATGTCGTTGAACGAGGTTGGTTTTCTTTGCCAATTGAATGGGGACTACTTCCATTCATTTGTACTGTGTCAGAAAATTCAAATACCGGGATCAAGTAAGAACTAAAATTACTAGAGATACTATCTAAATAAGTTTCATTTACTACAATAGGAATGAATAATTTAGAAAACAAATATATTCGAAAAAACATTTTTATGTAAATTTGATCACTTCCCAACATGAATGGCTTTGTTAACCACTTAAAGGATGCATGGTATTTTAGTTTTATTTAGTGCATGTGCAAAAAATTGAAAGAATATACAATTTTATGTTGTATAGTTTACACATAGTTTTTCAGCAAGTCTTTTCGTTCTCATTTTAAAATTTAAATTTTAAGTTGCCTACTAAAAAGTGCAAAAAATAATAGGAACATGGACAAAATATGCGGATACCAACTAAGAATCAATATTTAAGAACAAGGTCAAACCTTAACAATGTAAATCAACGTAGAAAAAGAGTTAAATCGCACATTCTTGCAGAATCTCTTGTAATCTCTTGTTCTTTATTCTTTTTCTGCATTCATTGGTCTTTTAAGAAAACTACTCTGGCTTGCCTAAGATGAAAAAGAAATAAAAAATTAGCTGTGAATGTATTCTTATTTTTAGAGTAGTGTTTATTATATATATACCCAATTTATAGTATATCAAATGTCATATAATATGCTCATTTAGATCTTAATACTTTAATTTGAAACCTATCATCATATTAAGTAGATCAATAGCTGTAGGATTTCTTTATCATGATGAAGTGGACCAATATAGACAACTGTAGCTGTATAGGCCTTTTCATTGATATCACGTAGTTCTTTGAGAATTCTACATATACATGCCAAGGAAGATGATGTTGTTGAACCAAGTTGCTTTTCTATGTCGATTGAACCGGAACTACTTCCATTCATTTGGCTTTCTTACTGTGTCAAAAAATTGAAATACTGTGATCAAGTAAGAACTAAAGTTACAAGACAATATCTAAATAACTCTCATTTACTACAATAAGAATGAATAATATTGGACAAAACACTTAATTAATGTCTTTCTTGACCACTTAAAGGATGCATGGTTCTCTAGTTTTATTTAGCTCATGTGCAAAAAAATGGAAAGAATATACAATGATATGGTGTATAGTGTACATATAGCACTTCTGCAGTTCTTTTCGCTCTCATTTTAAAAATTAAATTTTAAGTTGCTTACGAAAAAGTGCAAAATTATAGAACCATGAAAAACATAGCGCGTTGTGTGCTCTAGACTTGTCTCCATTGCAGAGATCCCACAGCAGAAGAATCCAAAGTCTCAATAAGTTTACGTCAAAACATACAAACCCAAGTGAATTGAGAAACAACACGATATAATCTCAAGAAAAAGAGAGAAAAAGGGTACTTCACCTGCTATAGAGAAGCAAGTTTGTTTTGCCCTAATAGATCACGAGAAAGTAGCTGCAAAGACCTTTTGCTCTTTCCTGGATAAAAAGCAGTTTTTCTGTTCTACCAAAAGATGAGAGGTGCTCTTTTATAAGCGAGGTTCAAACTCCCGCTCCCTGGTATAAGAGTGAAGTCCTTCGTCAATTCTATTTCCAAACAATCCCAAATTAAATATTAGAATATAGAGCAGCACATTTAATAATTGCAAGCACACGCAGGTTCTCACTCATCCTTTATAGAAATATGTGTATCTTTACTTACGATTAATTCCACATGTTCTTGGCTTGCACAGACTCGGCAGAGAGAAAAAGTACAACAAAGCCACTCCAAGAGAGTGCGACAATGTCGTAATTCTTTTTCTTCCTTACCGGTGCCAGCTTCAACTTTTTCCCCTGAACTAAACACATGTAGGCACGCTTAACCAAACGCATGTATTCACTGTCACGCTCACATGGTGGCTTTATTTGTCAATTTCGTTGCTGTTAGAAACAAAAAGGGAACTGCCAACAACAACGGGACTGTTGAGCCAACAACAGCGGAACCGCCAACAGTTCCGTTGGCCACGTTTAAACCAAAAACTGAAACAAAACGAAAACCAAAAATCACCAGGTCAGCCACCTCTAAAGTAAAAGCTATGGACCGGCCATTCTACCAAGGCAACCTATGGACAGCTTGAAGACTCAAGCGTGCATCTCACACGCGTCGTCTTCTTCCTCATGCCTTGACACTTATACAAAATGGGTGAAGATGAGATTAGGGGCGTTTAAATCAGAAGAAAATGACCTTTTTGTTACAAGAAAAAGAGAAATAATCATCAACACAATTGATGAATTTTTTTGCTTAAAATTTGAAAGATTTTAAGATTCTTCATAGTTACAATTTTCATAATTAATTTGGTATTGATTCATCATCATTAAAAGATAATTTATGTTTGTTTTCTGACTACTATAAAAAGAAAGTCGGAGTGTTCTCACAATTCACCAAGAAATACAAATTTCTTCTCTAATTGCTCTTCTTATTGTTATTGACATTTGCTTTAGTTTTGTTGTTATTCTTATATGAATTTCTGCAATATTTTGTAGAAATCTGGTTTTAAACTGTTGCCAGGGAAAAAAGTGTATGATCTTACGGCAACGCGGGGTGGCATTTCCTGAGTTCAAGTTGTGTTTTCGTTTTGTCCTCTTTGTTTAAGTGCGTAAGGGCACTGACGAAAGCCTCAGTAAGAATCTCCGCTTTCAAAGATTTTGCATCTGCCTTGCATTTCACTTTCTGCATAGGAAACTGATAGGAAACCAGAAACTAAACCTTGAAAAAAAAAAAAAAGAGTACATTTTGTATAATCAATTCATAGCATAATTTTACTTGTTGGATGATTTTGAAAGACAAACAAGCTACAAGGGATCAAATAGTTATATAAAATAATTTAGTGGACTAACAGTGCAACTTTTGGCAAAAACAAGAAAAATCATACAAGCATTTATATTTTAATTGTAAGTTCATAAATTACATTTGGAGGGTTTTGCTAGATATAATAGACTATTTCTAGAAATTAAACAAAGTAAAGTAGAAACATATTGGATGATCAAAATTGTTAAAAGTAAAAGTGATTTTTGTCAATCTCATATAGAAAATAAGAGTCATCTCTTTTTTGAGTGTGCATGGACAAGGATGATTATGTGACATTGGCGGATGGAATGTAGAGCTACAGTGGATAATTAAAGCAATTAAAGGAAAAGATTTAGCTGCTAAACTTCTTAAATTATTTTTCTTAGCTTGCATTTATTATATATGGGCTGAACAAAATAGAAAACGCTTTCAGGGTAAAGCAATTGATATCCCTATTCTCTTAGCTAAAGTAAAGAAGGTAGTATATAGGAGAGCTTTTTTGTTTAAAATTATAAAATCTTTCCAAGGAAATGTTATTTTGAGTAAAATTTGGGTTCTCAATTTTCATCTTTTCATAAATATGGTAACTTTTGTAATACTAAGGTATACTCCTGTGCATCTGTATTTTAAAATTTTTTAATACAATTTACATTTCCACCAAAAAAATAAAAAAATAAAAAAACTTGTGATTTGAACTATAAAAAAAAAAGTGTTTATAACAATCTTACTAAATGTATCTTTCAAAGTTACATTATATTACATTTGGAATGAACTAAATAAATAAATAAATAATGGTATCTTAGACAGCTTGACTATTGTTGTGAAAATAAAAAAAAATGTGAAAAACAAAATTTCATCAACTATGGGAGTATCACCTCTAAATCATAATAAGCTTTTACAAGAGTTTTAAAATTTTTTGAATGCAATTTTTGATCATAAATGATGATGTTGTAATTAAAAAAATTATTTTATTTGATAATACATAACATGTGATATTTTACAAAAAAGGGGAAAGAAAAAAAAGAAGGTTGTGTGCATTTGTATACTATCTTAATTTAAGGGTTGTGTATTTGGAAACTCAACCATCTGCTGCGGTTGCAACCACGAAGGTTCTCACCAGACCTGGATAGAAACATGTATAGCTTACTTACCTTCGATTTTACATCATTCATGTGTGCTTGAAGTTACTCTAAAACCGACTAGGTCATTATTTTCCATCTTCTACTTTTTCTTTCTTCATTCCTTACTCGTTCTTTGGACGCACTCTTAACAAATAGAAAACGCGTTACCAAGTACATCAACCTCTTGTAAAGTGAGATGAGTCCAGTACTCTTTGCATACGATCTATTAAAAGCAATCCTTAGAAAACATTACTAGTACCGCCTTTAACTTTTTGACCTCAACTAAGCACATGTAGGGCTCTGAAAATCAATCTTTAGAAAATTACCCATACCGACTTTAGCTTTTTGACCTCAACTAAACGCAATCGGCCACTGTCAAGTTCACATGTTAGCTGAGCACATGCAGCCACTATCGGTTTCACATGGTAGCTTTTGTTTTCAAATTCGTCGCCAGGAAAAAATGTAAAAACGTACAGAAACTTGGATTAGGATCGGGCACATCCACACCTTTTTTGTCTTTTCGTTTCGTCTATCGTTTAACGTTTGAAGAGAAAGCCTTAGTAAGAATCTCTATCGTTTATCGTTTCTGTACATCAACGTGCTACTGAAGTAGTGTCATGCAGAAACAAAATACAAACTTCTTCGGAGTTTATTTCCCTGGTCTTCAGAGGGCTACAAGTTCTCCGGCCGCAGAAAAGTAGGTTCCTGTAATAAGCAGGTACAGTAACGATACATTGAACTGACGAAATCTGGTGCATGAATGGAATCCTTGTAAGCAGTGGTGAATGGCTAAAAGAACAACGGTGTAAGAGCTTACCCAGTCGTGGGATGTCCTCGTACTCAGCAAGGAGACTCTAAAGAACAAAGAAGTGCAGAAAACAAAAATGAAGAATTGATTAATCATAATATAAAGGAAGAGTTACCTAACCTGGCACGAAAGACGAGACGCACGTATGTGGAGAGTGTTAGTATGAAATTCTTTAAACGAAAAACAGATAAAGACAATAGCAAACATTCAAAATCCCGAACTCCAAGGCAATTTATTCCGCACTCTCATCAATTATCATATAAAAGGAAGAGTTACGTAACCCGGAACAAACGACGAAACGTGCATAGGTGGAGTGTCAGTATGAAAGCACATGAAGACAATAACAAACATTCGAAATCCCGAACTCCAAAACGACTAATTCCTCACTTTTTCACAACAAGGAGAATTTTTTTTACTTCTCCTTCTGTAACTCACAGCTATGACATTATCCTCTCTGAAGAAGTCTATGGTCACGTGGGAATGAAGGTATCTTATCTTCTTCCTAATAAGGTAAAAATATAATGAAGAATAATACTTTTAATAATAAAAAAGAAGACAAAGTTATTTTTTTCTTAGATAAATGAGAATGTGGGAGAGTTGGTTGTTAAACATGACACTTTTTGGTCAGAAGTTGCCAATTGAGTCACTTGCATGGTGATGGATAAAATTACTAATACGCATATGAAATAAGAAATTTATGCTCCAACCCGGAACGATGTTTACAGACAAAACTAATTAAGAAATTCATCTAAATGACATATTATGACTGGATATAAGAAAGCATTAAGCAAGAAAAGGGTTTCACTAAATAAGGCCAGATCTCCCGAACAATTAAAGGGCTACGGCTTTCGCAGGCAGTCAAGGTGCTTTAGCGCTCTTACTCTAACGAAAGAAAGAAAGAGGCGAATCTCTAGCTTGTTCGATCCCGATTCCGTCAAAGATTATACAGGCTCAAACATGGAAAAACGTATAAACCAAAAACAATACAAAAATAACACCAAAGCAGAGGTTATTTATATTTCCTGGAAACCTCGACTGCATCACTATTCAATATTTATTGTCTCGCTATTGGCCGACCACGTGGGCACTAGGTCCAATGTGAGTAGGAACTTCTCCACATTGGAATGCCTAAGACATTAAGCCTGCTTGTAATGGTCATGAATAGATACATAAGTACATTCGAAACAGCCCCAAGACAAAAAGATTCTTCAAAATAGCAACAGTAAAGACTTCACTTGCGACAGCACCCCACCAGAAGTAAAAATATAATCCCTAATGCCAATGCAACAAAGCAGTAGCACATGCTCTTCGGGAATTGAAATATTACAATATAGCTGTTGGAATAAGAAGATAAAATGGCATCAAAAGGAATGTGGCATCGAACTGCAGAGTGCTTTGATTCCAATATTGAGCACTTGAATGAGCTTTTGATCACTCGCAGTGATTCTACCTACGCGTTAGTGTCGGAAATTACTTACCAGCTCACCAGTATGCATGCTGGTAAGTGGGTTGATTAATTTCGACTGTAATTTTTTTTTATTAAAAATAGTATGAAACAAGACTAACAATATTGAAATCTTGTTTGAGAATTCTCTTTTAGAAAAAAATCTCTTACTCTTGGCTTAATTTATAATTAGAAATAAGTTCTCTAACATATTATGAAAACCCATTTAATTGGTGGCATCCCTCATTTACAAAAGATGATATGTTATCCCCATGATAAAGCCAATATTCCACATTACCTAACTCTTGTTTTAAATAATTAAAAAAAAACTTCTTGAAATTGAAGTACATGTATAAGCTAATTTTAAAAAGAAAATTTAATATTATCAAAGCTCATTAAGTGCAATATAACCTCACTGTAAATTAATGTATTTATATGAATTATTTCTTTATGCTCAAAGGAAGTGGCATTCTCAAAATTATGTTATGATCTTCTTATCTCTAGTTAACTTAGATAGAATTGAGCTTTTTAATTGACTTATGTTCATCATGTTTCAGAGCTAAAACCACACCTGTAATTAGAACAGAATTCAGTCTTTTCAAAACAATTCCATTCCCACAATCCCACTTTAACAACATTTTATATCCGATCTCATTCAATTGCTGGTACCAACCCCTACGTCCATTGACTTATGCAACGGCAGCTTCCATTATATCTGCTATCTTATCCATCAACAGCTTCCAATATTCTTGCTCATTTATGTGTAAGAAGAGTATTAATTTTTCACAATTTCATTATATTTAGTTTCCAGATTTGTTTACGAATTTTCATGTATTATATATTTTTAATATTTTTAGCATAAAATAGTTCAATTAGCCATCTATCAAGTAATTTTAATTCATTAATGAAATAGTCAATTATACATCATACAACCACAACAATTTCAAAAAATAGCAAAGTTGTTAGAAAATGAAAAAGACCAAATTTATGAACTAATGCAAGAAGAAATTTTATTCCAATTTGAGAAAATTTACAAACAAAGTGCTGTGAGATGGAATATCAGTAAAAGTGAACAAAAATCAGTGGACATCATCATACCAGAGAAGCTTTTCTGCTTCTGGGTTTGACGGGCCAAAAACATCTTCCATGTGCCCACTTACCGGCCTTGTTAACGGAAAGTAACCGACCTTTTCAGGCATTTGTGGATTTGGTTGATGGAAGGCCGTCGGCTCTAACAGATTTTTGGATCCTTACCGACCATTGTTGTGTACACAAACTTCCTTTTGTTTTTTTTATGAAAGGTCAAATTATATATCACTCATAAAAAATTTACAAGATTGTTCAATTACAAAATATCATCATCTAAGCTCAAATATTGCACTTGGCAAATTCCAAAGCTCTTGTAAAAATTTATTACAATTTGTAAGCTTGACTCCTCTGGTAGATGAAATCTTGCCTCTCACGTCCTTCTTGATTTTAGCAATAATGGTTGAGTTTTCTAGACTTGTATTGCTGAATCTTCTTCTATTCCTTTCGCTCCAAATGTGATACAATACGGCCTTGAAAGATATACTAAGCAAAGTAGCTGCAAAGCTCTTCCTCTTAACAGTGTTGATCATCCAATATATTTCAACTCTCCAATGTTCAATTCTTCGAGTTAATCCATTCATGCCTAACAAAGCCTTCCAGATGTAGTTTGTGAACCTGCACTTAAAAAATAAATGTTCATGTGATTCTTCTTCTTGTTGGCAAAGGTGTCATCGTAGATCCACTGAACTATTCCATTTTGCCACCCGATCTGCTGTGGATAGTTTGTCTCTTAAAATGATCCAACATATAAAATTATGCTTCGGTACTCCTTCTTTCCAAACAAGTGTTGCCCATTTGGAATCTTCTCTGTTCTCTCTTAATGCTACATAACTCTTGGCAATATTGTATTCTGAGTCTGTCACTAGTTGTGTTAGTTCACTTCTTACTTGTAAAATATTCCTAAAACTCCAAGCTAGTGATCCTTTCATCTCAACTTCTAATACATTCCTTTCTTTCAAATTTTCTGTTATCATCCATTTAACCCATAAGGAGTTTGAATTGGGGTGCACAAGAGACCATAGGAGTTTTCCAATTGCTGCTTTATTCCAAGTGTGAATGTCTATCAAACCTAGTCCTCCAGAAACTTTAGGCCAGCAAACTTCTTTCCATGCCACTTTCGCTACACATCGTCCATTAGATTTACCTGTCCAAAGGAAAGTTCTAATCTTTTTTTCAATTTCATAAAGGGTCTGTTTTGGCAGTAGAAAAATTTGCATCCAATATGTTTGCAATGAGAACAGAACACTTTTGGCTAGCTGCAGTCTCCCCCCATAACTAATATGCTTAGACTCCCAACCTTCAATTCTTCTCAATATCTTTTCTGTCAGGATAGTACAATCTAGGTTGGAGAGTCTTTTAGTAATCAATGGTACTCCTAAGTATTTTATGTGAAGTTGACCTTCTTGGATATGAATATGATCAAGTATTAGAGCCTTTTCCTGTTCTGACAAGCCTGAAAAGAAAATTTGACACTTCTCTGGATGCATCTTCAAACCTGTTATATCTTCAAACTCTTGCATAGCATCTAGTAAACATAATATGGACTCAATATCTCCATGAGCAAACAAAAAGAGATCATCAGCAAAGCATAAATGAGTGATCTTTTCTTTGGCGCATTTCCAGTGAAATTTAAACCTTCCAGAAGATACTTTATTTTGTATAATTCTGTTAAGAATCTCCATCACAATAACAAAGAGAAAAGGAGAGAGAGGGTCTCCTTGTCTAAGTCCCTTTGCCCCCTTAAAAAAACCTGTATGAGAGCCATTGATGTTCACAGAATATCCCACAGTAGTGATGCAGCTTTCAATCAGCAATCTAAATTTGTTTGGGAACTTCAAAACTTTCAGTGTATTTAGGATTGCATTCCAGTCTATTGAATCATATGCTTTCATAATATCAACCTTAATTGCCACCCTTTTCCCATGAATATCTTTGTGATAATTGTGCATTAACTCTTGACACAACAAAATATTTTCCTTAATGTTCCTTCCTGGCACAAAAGCTGTCTGACACGGATGTATGAAATGAGGCAAAGCTAAACTTAGTCTTCCTGCCACAATTTTAGATATGATCTTGTACAACACATTGCAACAAGATATTGGTCTAAAATCTTTCATATTGGTGGCATTAATTTTCTTAGGGACAAGAGAGATTACTGTTGAATTTATGCTTCGCAGTAGCTGTCTCCTTTGAAAGAAAGCTATTACTGCATCTTCTATGTCACTCCTTATAATACTCCATGCTTTCTTGAAGAAGAAGCTATTATATCCATCAGGACCTGGAGCTTTGTAATCACCAAAAGTATTAAGGACCTTTTGTATATCTTCTCTTTGAACGTCTGCTATAAGGCTTCTCTTTATCTCTTCTGGAATTTCCATAGGAAATAACTCTCTTAATCTTGTTTCTGATGGTTGAGGTTGGTTTGCCCTCCCTAGCAAGTTTTGATAATAATATAGAATTTTGTTCTTTATCATTTCAGGATCTTCAGTAAGTTGCCCATCATCTAATTCCAACTTGACAATGTGATTTTTTGCTCTCCTCTTCATCATGCTTCCAAAAAAGACTTTACTATTACAATCTCCCTCTTTCAGCCAATTATTCCTTGATTTTTGCTTCAGAAGTATTTCTTCATGCTTGCTATATATTAGTAACTTTTCTAACCACTCCTTTTCTTCATTGCGCAATTGGGTATTTAAATGATCATCAAAGAGCTTTGCTTGTGCTATTTGTAGCTACTTCCTTGCTACCTCTGTTTTCCTTGGTAGTTCTCCAAATTCCTCTCTATTTAGCTTTCTCAACTCTTTTTTCATTTCCTTCAACTTTATCATTATTCTGTACATTATAGTGCCATCAACCCTTTGTTGCCAAATATTCTTCACTATTGTCATAAATTGGGGGTTGTCTGGCCAAAAGTTGAAAAACCTAAAAATCCTTTTCTGACTTGGTCTATTATTGCCCACCTTGATAATGCAAGGACTGTGATCTGACAATCCAGGAGTACTAAATTCAATGGAGAAATCCATATTACTTTGCAGCCATTTAGGGTTTACCAAACATCTATCCAATTTACTGCCTTTGAACCCTATTCCTTTACCTTTGTTCGTCCATGATAGGAGCGGTCCTACAAAGTTTGGTTCTATAAGTTCTGCATCACTTATGAACTTGTTGAAATCTTCTATTCCTTCTATCCATCTACTAGCTACACTAACCCTCTCATTTAGATTCCTCACTGTATTAAAATCCCCTACTAGTAGCCATTGAGTGTTCTTTCCATAACTGTTATAACATTGTGTGAGGTTACTCCAAAGATCCTTTCGTTCATTCGCTGCATTTGCTGCATAGATGGCAGATAAGTACCATACTTCATGTCCCTCTTCCACTTTACAATTCACTACCTGTTTAGAACTACTAAGCACTGTGATGTTGAGCTGTGGCTTTTTCCATACAATCCAAATCCTACCATTTTCATTATCTCTATAATTATGGATAAAACCCCATTGGGGAAAAAGAGAATCTATCACCCATTGTGCTTTATCTTCTTTTATTTTGTGTTCTAATAGAATGACAATGTCAGCTTTAGCATTCTTGATAACTTCTCGTACCTCCTTTTGTTTAGGGCTTTTATTCAAGCCCCTGACATTCCATGAGAATATGATCATTTGTCTGGGGGTATAGTGCTTTCTCCTTCAACACCTTCAAGACCTACAATATCATTGCATCTTGCTTCATTTGGTTCTTGATGATTACTTATAAGCACACTAAATCTATTACTGGTATTGTCCTTCTCACATGTATTCCTTTTGGGGCTCCTTTTGTTTCCCCTTCCATTCACACTTGCTTTATTGCTTTGTTCTAATTTGGCTTTTGGACTTATGGTGGATTCAACTTCATGTGTTATTGAATTTACAATTTTATCTCTTATATCCTCATGTCCTTGCTCGTCATGAACTTGATCTTCATTACCTTTATCCAAATTTTCTTTATCCTCACATCCTTCATCATATTTCTCCGTCTGACTTAATGGCTTTTGAACTAGAACCCATATCTCCTTTTGCTTTATAACACACTCCTTATGTCCAAAGCAATCACATTTTTTGCATATTTCAGGTAACCAACAATACTCCACTCCTACCTCAAAAATAGCACCATTTCTCATGTCAATTTCAAATGAAGTTGGTAGAGAACACTTTGATGTTTGGTAGCTTTATCCATGTATAGTGGCTTTCCAACAGCACTAGCTACATAGCTCATACCAATCTCATCCCATAAAGCATGTGGGACATTGTGCAACTTTATCCAAATTGGTATTGAAGTGATTTTTCCTTTCTGCAATCTAATAGTGTTATGCCATTTTTGCAGAAACATTGGTTTTCCTACCACATCACAAACTCTAGCTTCTAATACTTCCTCCATCTTTTGTTTATCAAAGAATCTAAAAAAGAAGAAGCCACTGTCTGTTGCAGAAATATCTATTAAGCTTTGTTTTCCCCATTGCTTTTCTACAATTCCTTTTACAACAGAAAATGGTAATTTTGAACCCAAAAAGAAACCCACAACACAATTTTCATAGAATTTACTTCATTCTTCAATAACTTCCTTAGGAGGGGCAACTCTAATTTTCCCATCATTTAATACCGGTGGCTGGTATTTCATATGAGCATTTTGTGCTAATCCTCCTACTACAACCTTACTCCAAGATTCATGTTTTCCTTTATGTTCAAAACTCTCCTTAAAGATAATGTTGTTTGTCTCTTCTAGCCTCTCATTTTTCTCCTTATTTCTTGTAGGCCCTTGGAATAAACTTTCTTGGATTTCTTGTTCAATTCTCTCCTTGTCTTGTTGAGATAATACATTATCCTTGGTCACACTTCCTTTAGCCATGTTCCTATTTGCAAGGGTTAATCGTCCAGATTTCATTATTTTAACTTCTGTATCATTATTTTCTCCTAAAGATTTCCAACACTCTTTAAGTTTCCTTATTTTCCTTTTCTCTCTTCTCTCAAACTCAGCACTCTCTGGGTCTATCCTCTGAAAATCCTTGACCATCAGCAGTTACCAACTTAGTACTTAACTAATTTGATAGGCAGGATTTTGGTAAGATGTACCAAAAGTTCATAATCTACTCAGTATATAGACCTGATAGATTCTGCCTTCTTCTACCGACAATCTACTTAAATCCCTTTAACTTAACTTAATAGAAACATGGCTTTTAGTAGGTATATCCTTCTCTTATCACTCCAAAACAAATATCTTAACTAAGCAAT
This sequence comes from Casuarina cunninghamiana, assembly GCA_028551485.1. NCBI lineage: Eukaryota > Viridiplantae > Streptophyta > Magnoliopsida > Fagales > Casuarinaceae > Casuarina > Casuarina cunninghamiana. Next base: position 21,887,123 of record CM052369.1, read on the forward strand.
CAATAAATCAAAACACACCACGAACAACAAAATTTACACCTAACTCTCACTACACCAACTTCTACTCCTAAATTGCAAATCCAATATATAAAGAAAATAAAAATAAAATAAAATAAAAAAATAGAAAAATAAAACACACAGAAACAACACTCACTTCAACAGAGTCTATCCTAATTATAATCTAATATACAGAAATGTTTTTTTTTTTTCCATACTTTTTTTTTTTACTTACCTCCGAGCCTAGGAGATCCGGCGATCAGCCATCAGGTCTTGTCTCCCGCTGACCTGCTCTAATTCCTACTACCTTCCGCCGGTGACCACACGATGGGGATGCGATGGGTGGGCTCTGAGAACGACGGGGAGTCTAGGGACTAGGCCAACGATTGGGGGGGCGCAGGGACGAGGCGGTAGGGTGGGGAGGCGATGGGGGACGGGGGAATGATAGGGGGGCAGAGGGGTCAGGGAGAGGGCTGAGTAGGGGGGTGCGGTGCGATGGGGGACGGGATCTGGGTTCTGTGGAGGGGGGGGGGGGCAGGGGAGCTACGGGAATAGTGGGGATACAATGGGGGACGGGGGAACGATAGGGGGGGCGGAGGGATCAGGGAGAGGGCTGGGCAGGGGGGAGTGCACGGGATGGGGCTGGGGGGGGGGCGAGGGGCGAAAATGGGGTGGGGCTGGGAGATCTGAGGCGGGGGTCTGGGAGGGGCGATGGGGGTACGGGGGGGCTGGGGGGAGCGATGGGGGCGCGGGGGGGCTAGGAGATCTGCGGCGGGGGGCTGGGGGGCGATGGGGGCTGGGGGGGCTGGGAGATCTGCGGCGGGGGGGAGTGCACGGGATGGGGCTGGGGGGGGCGAGGGGCGAAAATACAAGACCACAAACTTCCTTTTGAGGTCTCTAAAAAGGACATTTATTGTTCTTAAGCTGCTTCTATTTTGATGAGGATGTACATATGTAAGTAAAGACTGTTTAGTGGACTATGATTATATGTCTGCATTAAGGAAATATCAACGCAAGGTTTAGGATTGAATGAAGACAGAACTCCTGGCCCTTCAGGCAAAATCTCAATTGCAATTCTTAAATGGAACCTCTCGCTATCATCAACCATGTTTCAATCATCGAGGTTGTTGAGAACATACACCGGGGAATATGTTCGTATCTAGGCTATTTTATCTATTCCCTCTAAAAGAAGACCCTTGGTGAGCTGCATGACAACATGACTTGGACTTCCTCATTCACAATAAAGTTCTTTCAAAAGCAAGAAATGTTGCATCTCCCAATCTGATTCGGCTTGCAAAATAAACACAGAACCTCAAAGCATCCATACACTCCAGTGTATTTAAGGTCCAACAATAGGACCTCGACGTCAGCTCCTTAATTTGCCACCAATTCACCTGAAAATATAAATTATAAGAAGAAAAGACAGGCACTTGTTGAGTTACCTGTGATTAACTTTAAGATAATGCTGCTTAGAAACATGCTTGTTAGGGCTGCCTAGCTCTCTCTCTCTCTCTCTCTCTCTCTCTCTCTCTCTCTCTCTCTCTCTCTCTCTTCCTCTCACTTAAAAGCAACCAGCAATTTTTATTATCTTTCCCTGCAAAACCCTGCTCCCACCCTATATGTAATGCATTTCCTTTTTTCTTCAGTTTTGAGTGCATGGAAAAGAAACGCTGCATGAGACAAAGATAAATGAGCAAGAACTAAAAGCAAAAAGCAACAAATGATCCTGCGACCCACTAAACGGTTAGTTGTCTGAATCTCCTTCATTGCATACTCATCCTCCTCGTAGATCAAATTCATCTTTGAGATTTACTTAAACGCATAATTCAGTCACCGTGGTAATCTTGGTTTATAAATGAGCTCCCCAAGATTGATCGTTTATAATCCAATATCTTCAGGAATAGTGTCTGTCATATTTAGCCGGAGGCCACGAACAGTATGGGCCTGCTGGTCCGTAACAACCTTTTTCAGAAAGAACATCTGCTTTTTATATCTTCTGCTTTTACTAGTGAGAGTTTTGAAGTAATGTCTGCTTGTGCTTTTCTTTAAAGTTTAATGTAAGGAATAGTGTTCACCCTGTTCGTGGAGAGTGGAATTAGTGGGCATTGCTATCTCTAAGTGCCAACCATGAAACTATGCAGAACCTTTTCCATGTAGGAAGCTAATCATGGCAGCTGAAGCATCAGATGATGCCATTGCTCCTCCTATGTGAACAGGCATCCAAGAGGTTTCGGTCAACCTCTCATGTTCTACCCCAAAAACAATGAAAGAAAATTGCTGTTGCTACCCAGCAGCAGCAACCCCGTCGAGAAGTGGAACAGGGACACTAACAAGCTTCCTTCCATCTGCTCAGTAAGACATTTCACCAAGGATGTTTCTGCCAGTAAGGGTACAGAAGTATTTGATAACTGCAAAGATGAGGCCAAGGAAGAGGTGAATGAAATTCTCAATGCCTTGTTCCAAGGGAAGTACAAGCCTGATTGAGGACAATTGTCACATTACTTGCTTACTTTGCTTGACTAGATAGGCCATTCTCTGTTACCCAGGATCATCGGACTGGTCTACAGACTTATTTACTCCAACAGTATCTTGAGCCTAGAATCTTGAAACACGAAAAAATAGTAGGCCCAAGATATTGTGTGCAAGTTGTTAACACTCAGCACCTTTCCAGGTCCAAGTAATATTTCTCAATCCATGCTGCAAGGGTGCCGAGTAGGCCTAGTATGAATCCATATTAATAGGTTGAAATGGCGCATTAGGAGCGTAAATACTAGTTCTACCTTGAGGGCATGAACATTCATATCTTGTTTATCGGACATTTTAGGAGCGGATTCTCAGCGTTTTGAGTTGTTTTCTTAAAATACGATGCCTAATAATCTCCGTTATCCATCTAAAGTTTGTATAGTAATGCCTGGAAGTCATACATGGATAATAGCAACATGCAAAAGAAACATATAAAAAATAAAAGGACAGTAGGAGATAGAGCGGAAACTGGGCTGATGCAGGTTGATGAAAGTGGAGATGACATACTTGATCTCGTGCACACACAGTCTCTCTTCCTTTTTATTTATTGTCAAGAAAAAAAAAAAAGAGGAAAAGAAAAACAATGCTGCCTTGGAAATTAACGTCCAGATGACGAAAATAATCTAACTTTTTCCATGTCAACTGTTGATGATTTTGCATGATCTCGCTCTTACAGCATGGTTATGTTGCACTAAGACTGATCACTCGGGCTGCGTCGACCGTTGAATCAGCTTCCACGAAAAAGCAATAGCTGTCATTTGACTGCTGCACTGCTGTGGCCGTTCCTTTTTTTTTTTTTTTTCTTTACCCCCTAAACGGGAATAGGCCAGTAGATAATTCAACTGTGCACGCACACGTTATGTCACTTCTTTATATGATCATACCGCGACAATTAATACTAGAATTTTGTAGGCATATAATACCAGAAGTGTTCTGGACTTTTCTGGTACGGAGTTGAGACTCCAGATGCCAAAAACGAAGCACAAGCTTCCAGGTTCATTTTATCTTCCCGGTCACTCTGCTCGTATCCTGTCTAAGAACTGGAAAAACAACTAAATGCACATTTATTCCAGAGATATTAATATTGATTTATTTTTATATTTATTAATTGACAATAATCAGATTTTACAAGGTTTATGTGGATGTTGATTGATGATTTACTTTTTCGCTCAGATATTACACGCCAAGTTATTATTATTGTTATTAGTTGACACGTATGTTTACATAAGACTAAGCCTTTATATATATATGCTTAATCCTCGTCGGTTTTATTATCATCTCATCCAGTTCTCTCAAATTTCGAGACAATATTCCAGTGTCACGATGAGTTCCCTCCCAAATTTTTGCTTACTTTTTTGGGACAAGCCACCACTATACTTCTTTATGACCAGAAAAGTAGATGTGACTCTTTTTCTTTTCTTTTTTTACTGTAATATATTGTACTAATAAAGGCTGGAATGAACTACCATACCTTATTAGGATTAATAGGACAAGTTATATACTTAACCCAAACCTAAAATTATATGCTCTTAATAAAAAGGAGAGAAAAAAAAACAGTCCTCAAGAAATGATCAAATACATTCAATTCCATATCTTAGTTCATCATCTGATAGAAGATGTTGGAGAATAATTCAGCTTAGAGTCATGATTACCACTTGTGAAATATAATAATGACTTATCATAATCAAAATCTAGTACCGAAGACTCAATGAGTTTAGCATTGGTGGGGCACTAGACTTTAGTCTTTTAGGTCACCACTACCTCCTTCAAGTGCATTAGTCTTAGCAGCAATATAAAAATTATGATCCTAAACAATGCTAGTTAGATATTGCAAGCACTGTATAAGTTATGGAAGTGGTACTCCAAAATCGTGGAAGTGTAAGCACTTCGATATTAGTGGAAATGATAATGATCAATGCTATTGATATCAACAATTCTTTTGCAGCATTCCAAAGGTACACAATTTTCTTCATTACATACCTTTTGGTTTGTGGAAGGTGTAAAAATTGCTTCGAACGGTATCATGTTTGTGATTGGTCTATCTTTTCCATTGCATTTTGTATAGTTCTTCTAACCGAGCCTTTCAATTTACTCCACAACATAGTCGCAAGACATTTTTATTTTACATACTTTGATTCAAAGCAAGGCCAAGATTAAAGAGGTACTATGAGGAGATCCAAACCATTATTTTTCAAATATATTTAGAAATCACCAAACAATAAACAATAAACAAACTTAGTTTGAAAAGCTGTAATTCTCAACTCAATAGAAATTATGAATATTTTCTTCAGTTTCAACTTGAAAAGCTATACTTTGAAAATTATAAAACTTTTTAAATAGTTTATTAGGAAAAAAACTAAAAAAAAAAAAAAAAAAAAAAGAAACTGCAACTGTGAATTCTATAATGCTTATTAATATTCTCTTTAGCCACACAGCATCATAATATCTTCACTTATTAAACGTTCAAGCACAAAGGTTCTAATAGGTTCTGAACCAAATTGTTCCTTTAGCCTTTCTTTAATTTTCTCCTTATTGCCCCAGCGCAACGTTGCAAAAAGTCCTCATAATGGATCCTCTCATCCTATAACAACACGTGAAGAGAACAACATAAAATCAACAAACAAATAGGAGAGGGGAAAACGGGGAAAACCTCATGTAAATAAACTCAACAAACCAAGAGAAACATGCTTGCCAAAAGTCCAGTTTTATCACATTCAACTGGATGAAATCAACTTGACAAAAAAATCATTAAATATGCTTGACAAATGAGCTGGAACAATAAATATGAAACCTTAGCAAGTTCAAATGCACCATTGAAATGCGAAGAGGGTGCCGAATAGTGAATTACCGCAGGCCATGCACACCTTCTGCCGTTCTGTTGGGGCTCAGTGTGTGCATCTGACAAGGAATAGGATTCAATTTCTATAATTCCATAAATCTGCATTATTGGATGGTATTTCACTTCCCGGTATGCTGGAATATCTTTGCCTCGCTGCTGATCTGCCCATGTCTTTTGGTAGTCCGAAACTCAATAATTTTCAAAATGTGAGGCTGCGTTTTTCTCTATTTTCTTCTTGTTTCACCAAAAGTTTAATTATGTGTCTATTTCTCCGTCAAAGAGTTAAAATTTCTTCTTCTTGATGTACTTTTGTTGACCGGTCCTTTATTTTGTGCCAAATTGGATTTTGGTTTTGGTCATCCTTCGTCTAAATTTTGCATCATTGAACTGTTCATATAATTGTTTAGTCCACTAATTTGATCTTGAAAGTAAGCTTATATATCTGGTAAATGCAATAGTGTAGCAAAACTCCTATGAAGGAGACGTGTTACATACACCAACCTAAAAGTAGTAAGGTGCAAACAAAACAATGATTTATTGAGTACTATCCATTATTTTTTTAAAATAATTCTTTCTTCTGTCTCAAGACGATAGGATGAAGATAAAGAATCTTCTTACTTTTCCCACAACATTCTTGGATTAACATTAGCCTTGTTATCTCCTTTGTTCTCTAGAGTTTGCATGATAATGCCTCCAGCCATGCATGCCATAATAAAATGGAAAAAGAAATATATTTTAGATAAAAGGACTGCATCCCATGCGCCCGCACTCTTATCTCCTCCTTTTTCTCCCCATGCAAAAAAGGCCAAACGCGGCTTTACGAATCCACATCCCTGATGACGAAGGCAACTTGGCGCTTTTGACGTCAGCCGTTGATGATGTTGCATGGGGTACGGATCCTACAAAAAGATTATGTTGTAAAAAGTCCCATCACTTTGGCTTCGGGGGTTGTTGAGATCAGCTTCCACCAAAAAGCCAGGGCTTTCATTTGACGGCTGCATTGTGGACTTACTTAATATTTTTTCTCCTAAAGTAAAGTGGCGGCTAAGTAATACATTGATCCGTGCAGCAGTTCAGCCACTTTTTCGGAAGATCATGTCGGCATACAAGCTTAGAATTTCAGATACAAGATATTACGGGCCACACTTCTAAGGAGGAAAGTGAAACCTTGGAAACAAATAAAAGCAGTACCTTGCATGAGAGTCCTTAAATCCTGTAGAAAACTAATTATTACTTAACTTACATAGCACGCATATTCTGCACATAACAGATACAAGCTATCACCCATGCTCTGCGCCTTTTATCGTGATCCAAAAACAGCAGCTCCATCCTGTCATCTTCTTCTAAGAAATACTGCTCAGAGGTGACTAATGCCACCTGTGATAGAATCCCCTACGAAAAACACATAGACCATACTACTTAGAAACGACTCCTAGCCCTTCAGCTTAACCAACGCGTTAGCTCCAAACTACATTATTTCTTAACACAAACAACAGAGCTGTCATCCATTCCAGATGCATGAGTATGAGTACTTTTTACGTTCTAATGTCTGGAAGAGTGCTTTTGATTTTAGGACGGGAGCCAGGCACGTGCAGCGTCAATTTTTGGGTGGGTAACGATTGGTTTCCGGTCTAAAAGGACTCTTACCATTACTATGTAAGTAATGGGAGTGGTACTCCAAATGTGTATGTAAGCACTTCAATATTCAGAGTAGCTTTATGGAGATCAGAAGCGAATTGTCCCAATTCCAATTTTAATTTGCCAACTACTTGTTCATAGCTTTAATTGGAGCTGCAGATCCTATTCTGGAGTCGGAAATACCCACGTTAATAGCAAGTTTTATTCCAACATTAAGTAGATTGACAAATAAGAATATTTGCCCATCTAATATCAAAATTACGTTAGTAGAAATATAAGCAAAAAATCCCCTGATTGGATCTCAACTATGGATAAAGCACTCATGCCTCCTTCTCCTAAATGAGAACTTGATTTAGTGGCTCTTTCCAAAAGTTGTGAAAAAAAAAAAAAAAAACATCTCTTAGATAAGCTTTGCAACCTACTGGCCTTTGTAATAGAAGAAATATTTAGTGATAAGCATGTGCTTGTTTCAAAGGATCATCATAAATGATTAAAGCATGTTGTTCATGGTACAATGAATGTTTACCGATAGTGTTCAAAATTTCATTTACACCGTTTTGAAAGCATGTAAAATATATCATGTTAGTGAACTATTTTACCCATCATCGCATCTAATGACATTGTTAGTTTATCCTCTAACTCAAAGTAAACCCAAATTGAAGAGTCCTTATAACGAAACCAAAAACCTTAACATTTAAATACGATCAGAAACCCACAATGAAATAATAATATCAATTTTAGAAACTTGAATAATTAGCTTTGAATTCCATATAGCTACAAAAAAAAAGTCTATATAAAGCTTATTTAATGTTTTCTTCAAGAAAAATGAATTCTTATGGATTGGTAGTCCAATTTAATTGCATAGTAAAAGTGCTATTAACCGCAAACATAAACCAAATCTCAAATGTCGCTAATATGTTGACTTTTGAAAGGAGAGTTCGTATGGAAATTAACATTTATTTCCTATCATCTAATGTAGCGTGGTGTAGAAAGAGACATACAATTGCTTACATGCATGGTATCATCTCATTCATACAAGTACTTAATATTGCTCAATTTTTCTACTCCAAAATAAGAACCTTCATATTCTTGGCAGAAACTTACAAGACGGAGGATGCAGCAGCGGCAAGACTGCCAAGCAGCTGTCATATGCTAGCCTAACCTGCCATTCACTTGTAATTTAGTTACTTTAGCTGGTAAATGGACTGATGAGCATCTATACAAATAGACACGAGTCATGTATTCGTCCAACGTTTTATTGAAGTACAGAAGCTTTCTTTTCTTTTCCTCTTCATTCTCACATATTTAGTATTTACATGGGGTGTATGATAAACAATTTAGAGTACTATTATGAAATATTCAAAACATATAATTGTTGAAGCATTAAAAAGTACACTTTGAAAGTACCACCGGCTTCAAGAAAACACCAGAAAACATCATACTAGAATGCAAAGAGTTTAAGTTCCTGCATCTTTGTCTTTGACTATAAGTTCATAACAATGAAGTAATTAAGATCTAATTTATCCAAACATGATTCTGTGACTCCTTATCTGACATGGTGTCACTAAATTTATCATTTATATAATCTGTGGACGTTGATGAAGTAAAGACAGTGAGATGATGTGGATTCCAGTGTCCGCAATATCAGCTAGCACACGTGCAATATACCTAAGTTAGATAAAGAGAGAAATAACACATATTGAAGTTATGATTAAAATGAAAAAGGCAACTGAAAAAACAATAAGAAAAGAAGAACACTATCAATCAAAAAGAAGAAGAAAAAACATGATAAGAATTTGAAGTACAAAAAAGTGAACATTAAAAATTACAATGAAATATAACACACAGACAACAAGCATCACTCCAAAAAGTGATCAGTATTCGTTATCCCAGGATAGAAACTAAAGAATGTTGTCATATGTGAATGGACTTCGAAGTAAGAAGTGGCTCGACAAAAGCCATAATGAAGCATCACTATGCTTCACAAGCAAACATAAACTAATAGAGTGGAATGATGCATCTCTTTCTATTTGATTCAGTTTGCTTTCAGCTGTTTAGATCTGTCTCATACACTCGTTATTCCCCAGAGCGAGGGGCATGGGTGGCGCCATCAGTGCTCGTTTTATGTTTTAGAACCAATTCTTCGTTGGGCGGAGGAAAATCCGTTATTGTGTTCGTACGCTTATGGGGCCCAAGTTACTTTTTTCGGCCCTTGGCTTCTCCCCGGAAATTGACTCAGCCTGGGCCCTGAAACTTAGCTTGGCCTCGGCCCTATCTCAGAAAATCGGCTTGCCATGGCTGTGAAAATCAACCTGGCCCTGTCATGAAAAATTGTTATGATGTACACTGGTGGGGCCATCAAGGTTTCCACTTTGGCTTTTCATGAGGAAATACAGAGAACACAACTCATGAAATAAAGAGAAACCATAAAGAGGCCGTCTCTTTACGATTTTGCTTCCTCGAAATTGGAACTATTGGAATGTTGCATGTCTCAAAAAGTCGAAATCTCTTGTCGTAGCACTGGCTTTATTGGTTGGTCTTTAACACTAAGTTATATTTTATTTTGGGGATAGTGTTTTGGTAATTCTGCATCCTTCACTATTTCTAGGATCGTTAATTCTGCTTCTTGGTACTTGGTAATAAGATCGCAAGTAAATGTAACAATGCAGCAGGTTAGTTTTCTCTCATTTTCCAAAACCAGCAAAACTTTGATAAAAGAAAATCATTAAAAAATTAAGGTAGACCCAGTGGTCATGCATACTCGAATAAACATATTATATACAGAACGACAGCAAGAAGGAAGGAGAAATGGGCCCTGGCGGTTGGTAAACAAGGAAAATTATACCTTAAAGTTGCGATCTGTGCAAGAATATAAGATTAAATTCATTTATGAAATAAAAAAATTAAAAAAAAAAGCAGTTATACCAATATTTGTCTCAGATGAGGACAATAATTTTCCGCCATTGACGTCAAGTGTTGATGATCTGCACGAAGTCTCAGTCTTACTAAAAATTTAAGTTGTGCTAAGACCGGCAACGTGGGCTGCGTCGACTGTTGAGGTCAACTTGCACCAAGACGGCAAAACTGTTAGTTGAGTGCTAGGTTGCTTCCTTCCGGTCTTTCTTAAGTCGTATTTGCCCGAAAAATTGTCGGGTACTATGTCGGCTGGTTTTGTTGAACGAATGCCTGCGAGGGACGCTATATCACTCGGTGAAAAAAAAAATACACTTCATAAATGACTAATTACGTACAAATTGATTGGTTTAGGTGCATCTACCCCGTGAACTCACATTTATGATATCTAAATGTCGTGTTTGACGGTAATTACCTTTTACTTGTGTCATGTGTAGTCCCCGTTTGACTCTAGTTTCTTAAGGTAATTAGCTATTGCTTCTCTATAAATCTGTATTTACTAAATTTTTTCCTCACTTTTGGTTAACTAGGCAATTCTTTGTGATGCTCTTGTTCTGTATTTTTAGGATTTGCATACTCTCTATCTTCCAAAATTTTGTGTTGTGCTAAGACCGGCAACATGGGCAAACTGTCAGTTGAGTGCTAGGATGCTTCCGGACTTTGTTAAGTAGTATTTTCCTGAAAGTTGTCGGGTACCATGTCGGCTGGATGGTTTTGGTAGAACAAACGCCTGCGCAGGATACTGATGGAAACTGCCGAGAGAGGGAGAGAAAGAGATGGGCCAGTCGGTGGGTAATGAGGAAAGAATCTATCTTAAACTTCGTTATCTTCCATGCAAAAAAGACAAAAGTGCCTTTGCGAGTATACATCACGGACAACGTCAACTATGAATCATTTGCTTGAACTAGTCTCCATGACAACAGAAGTTTATGTTATCCTAAGACCAGTCCTTTGGACCGTGGGAAGGGCTGAGACCAGCTTTCTCCAAAACGACAACACGGTTAATTCATATGCTACGGTACTTCCGTTCTTGTCCATAATATTATTTGCTTGGAACGTCGACAGGCTACCGAACAGTTGCCAATATTGAATAGAAAGTGACGGGAAGGTACCCAAGTTCTAGTGTTACACTTACCATTGCCATGTGCCTGCTACGTTATTGCCTTTCTCGGCTTCGGAATATTATTCGCTTCAAAATCTACAGGCCACTCAATATTAAGGCAGCACATGCAGATTCTGCTACTTTTTTATAAGAACATACCACGACGACTAGGTCCAAATATAGAGTACAACTTTTTCGGCATATAATGCAGTTTCCCAGTCGGTTTTGCGAAAAAATGCCCGAGCATTTTCTACTGGAGAGTTGATACTCCAAACCTCAATAAATAAAATAAAATAAAAAGCGCCAGTGTCAGACGTTCTTCTGCTGCCTCATCTGGCAAAGAAAACTGTACATATTAATTCCTTATGCATTAATATTCATTCATTTTTGTATTCCAGAGTCGCAAAGACTCTTCTTTAAAGTTTTTGCTCACTTCCGAAGGAGGGTGATGCTGTGAGACAGGCCACCGCAATGCACCTTTTATCAATAGACAAATTCATACTTGTTGCTTTCCAGTCTAAAAGTATTCTGGCAATCTTTACATGAGTTACAAGGCACTAGCGTAATGACTACCACAAAGTTTGTTATGTTTTCTTACTGGCCTATCTTTTGCAATCGAACAAGTAACTTTACTGTTATCGGTCAAAATAAGTCTCGCAATTTGCTTATAAATATTTTCTTCAATCATAGGGCTTCATGAAAAACCATTCTAGTAATTTAGCACAAACCAGCAAGAGCATTTTTCTAGTTATTTATTATGCAATGCATGTGCTTATCCAGTTGCCACCTAACAGTTGGGGTTGCTTCACAAACCCTAGAAACTTAAAATCACTTGCCTCACTCTCTATATTGGTATTTTCAATCCAAAAACTGTACCCTTCACATTATTTCCATTTTCTATTGTTAGGTAAAAAGAGTTCAGAAATATGGATTATCAAACTCAGGACTTAGGCCTTAGGTAACTAAGTAATCAGTATTAAACAACTAACCTATCAATAATTACATTATTTCTAGTTATTTATTTCAAAACCGGGAAAAACATCTTTCTAATTATTTATTATGAGATGAATGTCCTCATTGTGATGCTATTGATTAGACTTACTCAACAAACATAGAACTTTATAATATTCTACTTCACTCTACACATTAGTATGTTCAATTTAAAAAAGTTCTTTTTACATTATTTCTAGTTTTTCTTATTAAATGAAGAAGGTTTTTGGGATGTGAAATGTCAAACTATAACTTAAGCCTAAAGTGACAAGTAATTAATTACTAAACTATTGGTATATTGATAACTAATTTTTTTTAATTGTAGAAAGGAGGGATGTTTGGGGATGGGGTGTCTTTAATGCCTACCCTTTGGTTGAGGATCTTATGGTAGATCCACATGACTGACTAAGTAGGTGAACACAATACTTCTTGTTATTTATTGCACAATCAGCAAAAGCATCTTTCTAATTATTTATTATGAGATACACTTCCTCATCACTACAAATTGAGCTTGCTCAATAAACTTAGAGCATTATAATATTTTGCCTTGCTCTTCACATTGGTATTTTCAATTCAAAAAAGTTCTTGTTACATTACATTACATTATTTCAAGTTATTTATTTTTAAATTGGCAAGAGCGTCTTTCTATCTATTTATTATGAGATGCATGTTCCAATGACATCTACCAACCGCGCTTACTCAATCAATGGACATGGAACCTTAAAATATTTGGGCCCCTCTCAATTCAAAAAATTTTCTTGTTACATTATTGAGTCTCCACGGAACAGGTCTCTTTAGGCTTACGTTATCCAACGTAAACCTCCACCATCTCACTTCAACTAGGAGTAGCAACACAGCAATTTTCATCTGACTTTTCGTTTAAATGTTGTAGCCCTACTATAAAGGTTTTTCCTCCCCTTATCATTGCTTTGAAGGTGCAGTTTCGACAGGGTAGATAGCCATGTACGGCGATAATCACATCCAAGGAAATATAATATAAGCATAAATTTAAAATGACAATGAATCATAACGGATGACGTCAACTATTAATGATTTGCTTGAAGTCTCCATGTTGCCAAAAGTTTATATTTGTCCTAAGACCAGTCCTTTGGTCCGTCGGAAGTGCCGAGTTCAGCTTTCTCCGAAACGACAAGACGGTCAATTGAGTGCTATGGTACATCCGTTCTTGTCCTTAATATTAGTTGCTTCGAACGTCGACAGGCTACCGAATAGTTGCCAATATTGAATAGAAAGCGACGGGAAGGTACCCAAGTTCTAGGGTTACAAGCATCATTGCCGTGTGCCTGCTACGTTATTGCCTTTCCTGGCTTCTTAAGTTTATTTATTTCAATGTCTACAGGCTACTTAACATTAAAAAAGCACATGCAGATTCTGCCACTTTTTCATAGGATCAAACCCCGACGACTCGGTCTAAATTTAGCGTACATTTCTTCGGCATATGATGAAGTTTCCCACTTGATTTTGTCAGAAATATCCTAGACTATTCTACCACAGAGTTTATGCTCAAGCATCTGAGGTTCTTTTGCTGCTCTACCTAACAAAGAAAAACTATACAAATAACATGTTAATATTAATTCCTGATGCATTAAGCAACTAAAACAATAACATTCTGGATGCATTAATATCGATTCATTTTGTATTCTAACATCACGAAGAGTCGTCTTTAAAGTTTTAACTTACTTCCGAAGAAAGGTAATGCTGTGAGACGGGCCACTGAAATGACCCATAAAACAGAAGACAACTAGGCACTTACGCGATTTCTGTTTAAAGAATTCTTTTGTATTATTTACGGGGTAGTTTGCTAAAGTTGTGCTGAACAGAACACCTATCTATTCCGGATGCATAAACATGATCACTTTTGTGCTCCTACGTTGGAAGAATGTTTCGATTTTTTTGCTAACCAACCACAACTGTGAGGCATGTGAGCTGGGCAACTTTGGTGACCCTTTTTTATTTTATTTTTACCATCACTGTGTAAGTTATGGGAGCTGTAGTCTTAATTCGTATGTAAACACATCAATATTATTTAAAATGACAATGAATCATTACCAAGAATGATCCATGAACCATTACCAAGAATGATCCATGAACCATTATCAATAATGATTAACATTATCGGGAATAAAAACACTTGTTCTTCAAGTATGATCACAAACCACCAAATTAAGACAACAATAACAAACTTAAAAACTCGAACACAACAACTTTGAAGTCTATGAGCCTTATTTAATATTTTCTTCAATTGGCAACTTGAAATAGAGCAGCATCATGTTCACCGCATTGAAACTCTGTACCCCAAGTGCTTTCTAAGACCCGGTTAGGAAGCCCGGCGCCGTTCTGCAAATAGCATCGAAAACATCATACCGGAACCTCCAATCCCAAAACATTACTCGCAGAGAACAACATAAAATCAGCAAACAAATAGGAGTGAGGACAAGAGGAAAGCCTCATTTATTATAAAGTCAATAAAATCAAGAAAAATCTATTAATAAGGAATTGATGCCTCAATTTAGTTGCATAATAAGTGCCATAGAATGCAAACTCACGAACCCAATCCTGAAAGGTTGTTAATGTGTCGACTTCTCTAAAGGGAATCTAAGAGAAAACTACTATTTATTTCCTGTTATATAATTATAGAACATGCATAGAAAGAGACATACAATTGCTTATATGCATAGTATTATCTCTTTCGTTTGAATACTTAAGATTGACCTAAGAAGGAAGATAGCTTTTTTAGCTTTGATAATTTAGTGGCTCCCTATATAAAATCATGTAGAGACAATTACGTTGAGATGAGAAAATGCTAGACAACTTAATTTGTTTACTTAAGGGGAACATATTTATATGACTTGAATTATCATTATCAACTTCTCCAATTACATTCTTCGAAAGAATATCAGTCATATTATGCTGTGCACAAACTTGCTAGATGTCATCCTCAGCCAGAACACAGCTACAATACCTTAGTAGGAAATATTATGAACCCATGAAATGACATTATAAGTAAAATAACAGAAAAGGGCAATCTCAATCCAATTTTATGCTTCAACAGATAATTTAGAGGAAGTAATTAAGGTTGCTACATATCATAACGGCTAATAATGCTATTGATTTTTTAAAAAATTTACCAAAACTGTTACCGAGGATATCAAAATGTTTTTGAGTCCCCAGTCAAAAGAAGATACTGTGTGGGCTATAAGAACCACAGACCCAACTTCCTCACTAACCGCACAATTCCTCGAAGAAAAACTTTGCTCAGTAATGGCCCCATTATTCCAAAACTTATCTTACAAAATCCATTTAAAAGTTCTCCATTTTTCTATCCCGAAATAAGAACCTTTATATGCTGCTTGCGCATAGGGAATGTAATCAAGAATAAGAATAATACAGGGAAATAGGAAAAATTTACAAGCTTTGGAACATCCAAAAAGACTACTTTTCGAGTACCTTCATCTTCAATAGTAACTAAAAATATAAGTATCTGCGTCCTTGTCTACAGTAATGACCTTTCCAGATCTATTCTAGCCAAAAATGATTTTCCAAACTTCTTATATCACAAGGCACCACAAATTTGGTCAGTGTAAACTTTAAATCTAGATCACAAAAAATAGTAAAATTACGTTAGGTGCCATCAGCGGAGTTACCTGGTCGATCGATCAGTCCATCAAGGTTCACGTTGCGCGGAGCAGACCTGTTAGGTGCCCGTAAACTCGTGGCTTCCCCATTTTCAGTTTCGTAAGGATTGTCTTCTGGCACTGACCAAGCTTGGTAATGGTGGGTTTGTGCTGCGGCTTGGCGTAGCCAATTTTCATTTCTATTGTTGTTGACATCAGCGGAGTTACCTGGTCGATCTATTAGCCCATCAAGGTTCACGTTGCGCGGAGCAGACCTGTTAGGTGCCCGTAAACTCGTGGCTTCCCCATTTGCAGTTTCGTGAGGATTGTCTTCTGGCACTGACCAAGCTTGGTAATGGTGGGTTGGTGCTGTGGCTTGGCGTAGCCAATTTTCATTTCTATTGTTGTTGCCATCAGCGGAGTTACCTGGTCGATCTATTAGCCCATCAAGGTTCACCTCGCGCGGAGGAGACCTGTTGTTTAAACGTGCGGCTCTTGCTTGCAATTTGGGTTTCCCTGATTTTTTCATTTACTAGGCTTGTGCACCAGCGAAAGTTGGAGAAGATGGGCGGAAAGAAAAAAGGGAGAGCAATATGTAGAAGCAAATCGAGTTATTGCTTGTTTGAATAAAGGCCATGAACACAAGTTCTATTTATAATGAATAATGAGGGACTAACAACGGAAAATAATAAAACTGATGGCAAATATGAAGACTATGATACACGATAATATTATAACCCATATTAGGACCAAATATTCTGCTCATAATAACCAAATAGTCAACAGCTTGGGCTTGAACATTGGCTGGGTGCTGGACTTTGTGAATTATTGGTTCTACCATTAGTGCCACGAATCAATACATGTTTATCCATGAGGCTATGCAGATAAAAATCAGGTTAATTTCAATATCCGATGGTTTTGCGAGAACAAATGCGTTCGCCTGGCAATAAAGGTCAATTCCTATATCAGGAGTTTAATAAAGAGAAGAAGAAGGTGCATTTGCATGCATGCCTTCCATAAAATGATTAATTACGTCCAACTGCTATCAAGTAGGTTCATCGCCCGTGTTAATTTCAAATTTACGATTAACCAGATGGGTGTGCAAGAGAAAATATAGAACATTAAAAGCATGTGGAACGCTGTCACTTCATTGAATGTACAAATTAGGACCCAAACGATTTCATTAAAAAAAGAAGAAGAAGAAGAAGAAGAAGAGAAAAATTGCATCAAGCAACTTATTTCATATCTGACCTATTGCATATATGAAAAATCCTAGTTAATGGTAATTATCTTCTGTTGCTCTTGTTTGACTCTAGTTTTTTGGGTAGTTAGAAATTGTCTCTATATAAATATGTATTAACAATAATGTAGTTTACTTTCTGCTAACTCTTGTTGATCTAACTATATATATATATATATATATTGTGCGATGATGAATAATTCTCGAACTAACGATTGGGTTGTTCTCTATTTTTTCCTCTTTTTTTTTTTCATTTTGCCTCGAAGTTGAACTATTTGAACGTTCCGTCTCTCAGAAAAAGTGGAAAATTCTTGACGTAGCACCGGTTTTGTTGGTTGGTTATTAACACTAAGGTATATGTTTCCTTTCCCTTCCAAGAACAGCAAACTCTGATTAAAGAAACATATTACAAAAAGGTGGTTATGGCCAGCAGTCAAGGATGCTGCAAGAGAAACATGAAAGAAAATATCTTAAGAACAAGGACGGCAAGAGATGGAGAGAAATGGGCTCCTGACGGTGTGTGAAAGAGGAGGGGATATACCTTAAAACTTGTGATCATTCCGAAGAATATAATTGGCTTCGTGCTCACACTCTCTCCTTTTGCTGTCATGGAAACATAAAAAGAAAAGGAAAAGAAAAGGGACTTTAGGAATATACGTCTCAGATGAGGAAGATAATTTACCGCCATTGATGTTATCTGTCGACGACTTGCATGAAGTCTCTATCTTACCAACTTACTAATTATTTATACTGTACTTAGAACGCCAGTTAGGCTGTGGGGACAGTTGAGGACAACTTCCACGAAAACAGCAAACAACAGCCATTTTTCTACAACAGTATTGCCTTTCTTAATATCATTTGCTTCATATTATTAATGTCAATTAATTTTTATAAATTCCGGCGTCTTGAAGAAGAGTCTTCTTTAAATTTTTAGCCAACTTCCCCAGGAGGGTGACAATGTGAGAGACCACCGCATTGCACCTTTATCGCAAGGCAACTTGACACTTCCTCGATTGGCTGTCTAAAAGAATAATTGAAATCCTTATATGGGACATGGAGTAGCACGCGCATGAAGTAATGACCTCCGCAGAGTTTCTTGTGTTTCCTACTGGCCTAGCCTCTGTATTACACATTGCATCTTTTCGGTTGTGAGTTGAGGTGGCCTTTCGCTCTCTCCTCTCCGCATACCTACAGTAGCCGAACAAGTCTTCTCATCTGCAGGCTTCTCTGCACACAGAAGCCAGATAGGATAGGAACAGCTCTTATCACCGAAGAACTCCCGTTCAGATTGTCATATAAAGAGAAACACTTGTATACATTAATCTCTAACATGGGATCAATTTCTCCCATTTATACTTATTGTATCGAAAGGGTTTTCTTGTTCACCAATAACCACGTGTTTACCCAGTGATTCTCTATTCTTCCTCACAATTTGACAGCATCTTATAACGTAAAGAGACGTTATCCGGAGATCAAATCCATTTTCTTTCAAATATGATCTGAAGACCCAAAATGAAGGCGTCAAAAAAAAGTTGAGCAACCTGAACAGCTATAGCGTTTCGCTCTCTGAAATCTGCGAAGCTTATTAATGTTCTGTGCAGTCATACAGCTTCATAAAGTATCGTTCTAGTTGTTTGTTACAGGATGCATCTTCCCATCTAGTTCCGGTTTACCAAACCAGGTTGCACAATAAACACACAACAATGTTCAGTCTGCTACTTTGAACTTGAAGATTGATGCGATATCAAGTGAATCCAACAACTTAGCAGTCGTTCAGGATTAACAGCAACACGGGAAAGAAACATACAATAACAAATGCATGCAGGACAAAGGGAGAAATAGAAATGGGCCACTGCCGGTTGGTGAAACGGGGGAAGGATATATTTTAAACTTGATGTGTTGGAATAGTATTATTGAAGTTGTGCTCACTCTCTCTCTCCTTTTTCTTTCGTACAGAAACATACAAAACCAGCTTTACCAATATACGTCTAGGATCCAGGTAATTTGTTGCTTTGGACGTTAGCTGATGATGATTTGCATGAAGTCTTTTTCTTACCTAAAATTTATAATATAATAAGACCGGCCAATAGGGTTTTGGTGACTGTTAAGATCAGCTTTCACCAAAACAACATAACTGTCATCTGCGTGCTGCAGTGTTCCAATTCTTGTCTTTCTTGATCTTAGTTGTCTGAAAAGTCCGCAGTCTATCAAACGGTTACCGGCGTCAAATTTCGTAGACACTGATGATAGGATACCTGAGCTAGAGTTACAAGCAGAACGGCCATTTATTTTCTACATTATTGCCTTTCCTGATATTTTTTTTTTTGATGAATATGTGAGTTGATTCATCGAAGAATAAAGAAATACATAAGCTTAGGGGCATACCCCAGCATTACAATCATCTAGGAGAATATAGAATTTGAAATTCTCCAACTATGACTCAACAAAACATTAGCTTGAGAGAGTTTAATGTTTCTAAATAAAGAAGCTCTTCCACGGACTACTCTCCTGATTTTAGCTAATAACATTGGAATATCAATAGACTTATTCTGAAAACGTCTACGATTTCGTTCTAACCAGGCTACTAAATAGTACCGCGGGGATTCAATCTAAATTTAGTGTAGAACTTTCTGGTGCTTTTGCAGTTCCCCTGTTGGCTTTGCCAGAAATGTACTTTCTGCTGCAGAGTTGATACTCCAGACGCCAAAAACAAAGCTCAAGTTTCCCACGTTCTTCAGACTCTTTTTTAAATTTCTGGCTAGCGTCAGAAGGGGGGTGATGCTTTGAGACAGGCCACTGCCATGTCCCTTTTGTCAAAAGGCAATGTCATCCTTACTGCTACCAGTCTCTATGTATTCTCGCCATCTTATACGAGTTACAGAACCCATGATGTAATGACTCCTGCAAAGTATGTTATGTATTCCTACTGGCCTATCTTTTGCTATCCCGTAACCTTTCTGTAAACGGTCCAAATATGCTTCTCAACCATTTATTCAGTCGTACAGCTTTATCAAAAATCTTACCAGTTGATAATTACAAATCGGCAAGAGCATCTTTCTAGTTATCTATTATATGACGCATGTGCCAATCTAGTTGCCACCTACCTATTGGGCTTCCTTAACAAACTTAGAACCTTACAATATTGTGCCTTGCTCTCCAAGTTGGTAATTCCAAATCTGAAAACGTTCTTGTCACATTATTTCTAGTAGTTTATCACAAAACCGGTAAGAGCATCTTTCTAGTTATTTATTACAAGATGGTTACTAAGAGAAAAATTAATCCGACATTATTATCAGTCACCGTCTTATGGATGTCACTAGGTTTAATACCCCGGATGTTCCAGGCAGCCATAGACATATCTTATGAAGAAGGTGGGATAGGTCTACCGACGTGTTTTGGATCTTTAGGGACTTGACGTGGCCTAGGAACTCTCTGACCAGTTGACTTCTGCCGATTAAGCTTGCTCAAAAAACATAGAACCTTAAAATATTTTACCTTTCTCTTTCCATTGGTATGTTCAATTCAAAAAACATTATTTATTACATTATTTTCTAGTTATTTATTACAAAATCAAGAAGAGCATCTTTCTAGTTATTTATTATGAGATACATGTTCCCATTGAAAGAGCTAAGACAACCTAACAACTGAAGAAGTAGTTTGTATTGTAGATTTATTATGAGATACAGGTTCAATTTCGGTTTTGCAAAAATATTATCCCCTTTAGCTTTTTTTTTTTTTTTTAACTTTATGTGCCATACTGTAGGAGTGAGTTGTCCCAGTTTCATAGTGGAGTATATCCAGTAAGACAGCAAGAATATGCACAAATAATTGCTATTTAGCCGCAATAATAATGACTGGGAGTGTTTTCAATCTTCGGCAATGTGAGAACTATTTAAGAAGCTGCACCGCAATTAATCAATTCACTATTTCGACAATGATAGAGTATGGGAGTTGTTGATGTTAATGGAGACAAAACGAAAGCATAAAAGTGAACTAGTCAAACGTTTCAGTTTGTTAGTATAATGTTGTTACTATTATTTTGATATTGACAAACAGATGTGTGTTTGGGTTTATAAAGGTTATTTGTGAAAAATTTGGTAAAACCCAAAAGTGATGGTTAAAGTTATACCCTATGTGCCAAAAATAAATACAGAGTATTTGGTTTTGGAAAGGCATAATATCTCATTAATGATATTGTGTTAAGCCTAAATATTCTACATTTGAAGATAAAATACTCATAACATCCTCTCTTGTAGGACTTTAGCGTGCTTGAAAGTTCTTGTTTGTTTTGGTCTGTACGTAAGGATAAATCCTCGACTATTACGAAACAATGTTTGTGGACTGCTGCAGCATGCGGGCTTAACAGATTAAATATAACTTCGCCATGACGAGAAGTGGGCTGAAGAAGTTGGAGTATGAGATTGAAGCGATGGCGCTTGGTTCATAAGTGAAAAACGAAAGTCGGGCCTATTGTCAACAAACAAATCTGGAAATGAAGCAACTGGGTAGTCCAGCGGGTGACCAGGACACCCGGCAGTGTAAGCTATTTCAGTGGGAAGAGCCTTAAACACGAGGATTGGTCACCTAGGTTGAATTCGGATGTTAAATTTAGTTTGATCTCTTTTTAATTTCATTTTAATGAAATGCATTCTAGTGACGTTCTATTTGATTTTCATGAGTAAAGTAGCAAGACTATCAACGAATATCTCAATAAACAGTCCCAACCAGCAAGCAATTAACAGGCATAAAATAAATTAGAGAGATTCTTTTTTCTTTTAGTTAGGTAAAAAGGGCATTTGGGAATAGATGTCTCAAATCCTGTCATTTAGTTGAGAATCCACTAATAACTCCATTTGAGCTGCCAAACATGTGACTATAGTGAAAGTTAGAGAGAATGTGATTTGGTCCAAGAACGTTTGACACCTACGTTCACTTTCTTTAACCCAAACAATTAAGGAAGCCATGCACTAAAATTTGTACAACATATCCACCATTTTCAAAAGGTAATCACAAACAATAAGTCAATTCCTTAGTAGTCTAGTGAAGTTCCTCGTAGTATGAGGTAACCTTTTTATTTAAAAGAGTCTCAAGTTTAACACTCATTCTTGACACCGTTTGCCCTTTGTTTTTAAGAAGAAGAAAACCTCACACAAAAACCATACCTTACAACTTGGTACCGTAGCACTATGCGGCTCAAAAGCACAACATTTCAGCTACTAAATCTCCACACTTGGAGTGAAGTAGCAATTAAAGCTCATTCTCGTCCTAAATATTTTCAAATGACATAAATTTAACCAGGAATTGCTTTAAACTGAAAAGCCCCAAAGTAATCGAACTTCTAGGGTTTTACCATCTCAACCTTAGATGCCTAAATGAAATACATTTAAAAAAGAAAAAGAAAAAAGAAACAGGGGAAATCTACTACTTCTTTGAATTCAAATACAATTGACAAGTGAGAAATATGTTTACAACGAGTAACTCTAGCCGATCAAACTTGACTGATCACATTTCTCACATACCCATAGTGAGAAATATGACTAATCAATCTTGATTGAGCAGAGAATATCTCAAAGGCTAAAAACTAGAGTGTTGGATTCTTTTATACAAGAGAATGCTTTCTGTCATGGCTCATAACCTTTTGTAGCATTTTTGGAAATCCAAATTGAGCCGCTCTACACCATTAGCATTTGTCTCTAGGACAGCACTCAATTAGTCAAAGTTCCCTTCCTCCTCGCATGTTTGGGGGAGTAGAATTGGATGAGAGAAAACCCTTTTCCTCTTTTACTTAGCAAAGAGGTCTTTTTTGGGGGCTAATTATTAAAGAGAACAGTTCTCATAAATTCTAAATGATACAAGAATCTATGAAATGTCCATTTGATAGATAAAAAAAAAAAAAAAAAATTAATGAGAATAAATTATAAGAGAGGTGTAACATTGTGTTGGTACAAAACTTCTTCTAGAGGCAAGACATGGAACCTCTTATGGGAGATATATTAAAAAATTCTCTCTAGGTATTTACTTCATATGAGCATGGAACCTCTTATGGGAGACATATTAGAAAATTCTCTCTCGGTTTTTACTTCATATGAACATGGAACCTCTTCTAGAGGCAAGAAATCATGATTACTAGACATGAGAGTTATTGGTTCAAAGGACCCATCACTTGTTTCTTCATGTTGGATGTGATGATCACATTTATCTTTACTAGATACATGTAAGTGGCCTCTTTTCTCTAACAAGTATGGCATGAGAACATTGTTTTGTTCTCTTTGACTTTTGCTCCAATTCCATGAGGCATTCTCATCTACTATCACATCCATGCTTATGACAAGCTTCTTTCTAGAGAGATCATATACACGATAGGCTTTAGATATGCAACTATAGCCAAGTATAATACTTGGTTCAATTTGTTTCTTAAGCTTCTGTCGATGTTGTTTTAAAACATACACAAACCATAAAGAGCCAAACATTTTGAAGTGTTCAACTAATGGCTTTCTCCCACTCCATGCTACAAATAAAGTGACTTCATCTAGGTGTTTCGTTGGGCTCATATTAAGAATATACACCATAGTATTCATAGCTTTTCCCCAAAAACCTTTGGGAAGATTTGTTTTCTTGAGCATGCTTCTAGCCATCTTAAGAATAGTCCTAGTTTTTCATTTTGCCACACCATTGTGCTTTCTATTCCCTTCCTTACTATGAACTCTCATTGGTCCACAAAGGTTGGAATGAACCAATTTGAGTAGAACTATTTGTTTTGCTTTTCTTTCACTAGAAATGGTTGTTGTTTACTTTTTCCAAGCTAACATCCTTCAAGTATATTCTATGGAGTCTTAACTTGTGGAAAACTAGTTACTATCTCTCTATTATGTAATTCTTCAAGAGATTTAAAGTTAAGAAGACCATACCTTCAATGCCATAACCAACTCTTATCTTCTGATGTTGTAAGGATATTTGCCACAACATATTGAAATTTGAGAGAAAAGTTTCTTGTACTTTGCATGTTGACATTTACGACCTTCATGTCTTTTTCATCAAGTATATGACATATTTTTCCTTCGAATACGAACATATAACCATTCTCCATCATATGCCCAACACTAAGTAAGTTACATCCAAGTGCAGGCACCTATAAGACTTCCTATGTTGCTTTGGCACCATCTACAGTTTCCACCAAAACTTCACCTTTTCCAATTATTTCTACAAACTAGTCATCACAAAGTTTCACACAAGATCTAAAACTCCCATCCAATCAACTAAAAACACCTTCATGTGGAGTCATATGGAGTCATATGGTTAGTGCACCCATTATTTATATACCATAAGTTTGGATCAACACAAGTAACAAACTAACTAGCGAAAAAAAAATGTTGCTTTTTTAGGTTTTTCATCTTGTTCTACTACATTCACTTAATGATATACTTTTAATCTGCAATTTCTCTCTAGATGTCCAAACTTCTGATAGTTCCTGTACTGAACCTTCCCTTTTTGCTAACAAAACTTTTCAAGATGATTTGTTTTCTTACAAATCTTGCATAGTGGATATATTCCCTTTGTTAAACCCTATTCAACACTCCCAACAATTTCTTCGTCACCCTTTTGTTTCTACAAGAGCTTTACTCTTAAATGCCAACTACAAGGGCTCTTTTCCTCTCCTCCTATCAAATCTTTTTTCAAATGCTTCTAATGTCCCCATAAGTTTAGAAACCAACATAATAGCAAAGTCTTTTGTTTCTTCTATAATGGTCACAATGGCATCAAAGTTCTCAATAAGACTAATGAGAAGTTTTTCCACCACATGTGAGTATGGCCATACTTTTCCTAAGCTACAAATTTTACTCACTATGGCATTGACTATGTCATAATAAGTACCAATAGTTTCATCTTCATGCATGCATAGTAATTCAAAATCATGTTTAAGAGATTAAAACCTTATAGCTCGTACCTTTGGAGTTCTAAGATACTCATTCTTGAGAATGGTCCACACCTCTTCGTGAGTTTCTGCAAAAGAAATCTTGGGAATAATGGGCTCAATTATTGACATTTGCAACACAAGAAAGGTTCTCATTTCCTTGTCAATATTCTTTCAATACTCCTCTTTCTCTGATAAAGTAAGAGTCTTAACATTATCTACTTCCAAAATGCCATGCATCACTATCTCCCACATTCCTTAACATTCTAAAAATGTTGTTATTTGAAGACTCCAGGATTGATAATTGGTCTCGTCAAAGATGGGTAGTTGAAGCTAAGAATTGGAAATAAGTTGAGTTGGTTGTGGAGTAGAACTAGTAGACAAAGAACCTCTAATTGGTGTAAATGTTATTTTTGGGAAGGTGTTGTAAGCAAAGGTAATGTGTAGTGACTATCAGGAACCTATGAAAGCTCTAATACCATTGTTGGGACAATAGGGAGAAATGCATAACTCGATAGAACAAAATGGTTCTATATTTTATTATATTAAAATAAAAATTGAAATAGCAACATAAACAATTGAAACAATAGCTCCAAGGCTCACAAACACAACAACTTAAAGGCTTATAGACTTAATAGCTCCAAGGTAAAACAAGAACCTTACAAAGCAACTCTTCTACACAAAAAGCAACTACTTAAAAATAATGACACGTTACACACTTAGCAATATCCTCTTACTTTATGTAACAAACCTACCACAAATACCTTCAGATAGTTATCCATGTTTTGCTCTAACAATCATCATTCTTCATCTAACCACTTTTCCACAGTTTTCTCCATACAATCACCTCTCTTCACTTCTAACCACTCTTCCACATTTAGCTCTAACCATCACCACACTTCACGTCTAACAATCACCACTCTTCACGTTCCTGCACTCATCTGAGTGGTGACAATTCCTGCAACTCGTAACAGAATTCAAGGTGAAATAAGTTTTTGCTTGATCAATCAATTGAGATTACACAATTAGGGTTTCTCCATTCCTTTTTCTATGGAATTTTAGAATTGCGGCACCTGTTCTGTCAATATTCTTTCTTTCACTCTCATCCTATAACAATACATGCAGAGAACAACATAAAATCAGCAAACAAAGAGGAGATGGGACAAAGGGGAAAACCTCATGTAAATAAATTCAACAAACCAAGAGAAACATGCTTGCCAAAAGTCCAGTTTTATCATATTCAACTGGATGAAATCAACTTGCCAAAAAATTCATTAAATATGCTTGCCAAATGAGCTGGAACAATAAATATAAAACCTTTGAAATTTCAAATGCACCATTGAAATGCGAACAGGGTGCCGAATAGTGTATTACCGCAGGCCATGTACACCTTCTGCCGTCCTGTTGGGGCTCAGTGTGCGCGTCTGACAAGGTATAAGATTCCATTTCTATAATTACATAAATCTGCATTTTTGAATAGTATTTCACTTCCCGGTACGCAGGAATATCTTTGCCTTGCTGCTGATCTGCCCATGTCTTTTGGTAGTCCAAAACTCAATAATCTTCAATATGTGTGAGGCTGCGGTTTTTCTCTCTTTTCTTCTTGTTTCAGCAAAAGTTTAATTCTGTGTCTATTTCCTTGTCAAAGAGTGAAAATTTCCTCTTCTTGATGTACTTTTGTTTGATGGTTGTTGATTTTGTGGCAAATTGAATTTTGGTTTTGGTTATACTTTCGTCTAAATTCTGCATCATTGAAATGTTTATAAAATTGTTTACTCCACTAATTTGATCTTGAAAGTAACCTTAGATAGCACGTAAAGGAAATAGTGTAGCGAAACTCTTATCAAAGAGACATATTATATGCACCAACTTAAAAGTAGTAAGATGCAAACAAAACAATGATTTATTGAGTATTATCCAATATTTTTTTAAATAATTCTTTCTTCCGTCTCAAGACGATAGGATGAAGATTAACAATCTTCTTACTTTTCCCGCAACATTCTTGGGTTAACATTAGCCTTGTAATCTCCTTTATTCTTCTAAAGTTCGCATGGCAATGCGTCCAGCCATGCATGCCATACTAACATGGCAAAACAAATATATTTTAGATAAAAGGACTGCATCCCATGCGCCCGCACTCTTATCTCCTCCTTTTTCTCCCCATGCAAAAAAGGCCAAACGCGGCTTTACGAATCCACATCCCAGATGACGAAGGCAATTTGCCGCTTTTGACGTCAGCCGTTGATGATTCCGCATGTGATACGGATCCTACAAAAAGATTATGTTGTAAAAAGTCCCATCACTTTTGGACTGTTGAGATCAGCTTCCACCAAAAAGTCAGGGCTTTCACTGGACGGCTGCAGTATGGACTTTCGTAATATTTTTTTCTTCTAAAGTGAAGTGGCTGCTAAATAATACCGTGATCCGTGCAGCGGTTCTGCCAGTTCTTTTAGAAGATAATGTAGGCATACACACTTAGAAGTTCAGATACACTTCTAAGGAGGGAAATGCAACCTTGGAAACAAATAAAAGCAGTACCTTGCATAAGAGCCCTTAAATGCTAAAGAAGACTAACTATTGCTTAAACTTTCAGCGCACGCATATTCTGCACATAAAAGATACAAGCTATCTCCCATGCTCTGCGCCTGCATCATGATCTGAAAACAGCAGCTCCAGTCAGTCATCTTCTTCTGAGAAATACGGCTCTGAGGTGACTCACGCCGCCTATGGTACAATCCCCGTACACAAAACACATAGACCACCTTACTTAGAAACGACTCCTAGCCCTTCAGCTTAACCCATGTGTTAGCTCTGAACCACATTACTTGTTAACGCAAACAACAAAGCAGTCATTCATTCCGGATGCATGAATATGACTACTTTTTACGTTCCAATGTCTTGAAGAGTGCTTTTGATTTTTGGACGCGAGCCAGGCGCCCGCAGCATCCATTTTTGGCCAGGTAACGATTGTTTCCGGTCTAAAAGGACACTTATCATTACTCTATAAGTTATGGGAGTGGTACTGCAATTGGGTATGTAAGCACTTCAATATTCAGAGTAGCTTTATCGAGATCTTCATTGTACAAAGGCTTTTAATTCTGTAAATCGTGCCAATTCCAATTTTAATTTGCCAACTACTTGTTTCATAGCTTTAATTGGACCTGCAAATCCTATTCTAGAGTCGGAAATACCCACATTAATGGCAAGTTGGATTCCAGCATTAAATAGATTGACAGATAAGAATATTTATCCATTTGTAGTAAAAATTACGTTAGTGAGAATATAAGCCAAATCATCCACCGTTTAGGTCTCAAATATGGATAAAACACTCACACTTCCTTCACCTAAATGAGAATTTGATTTAGCGGTTCTTTCCAAAAGTAATGGAGGCAAATAAGAGACATCTCCTAGATAAGCTTTGCAACCTGATGGTCTTTGTAATAGAAGAGATTTTTAGCAATAAGCTTGTGTCATTCAAGATACAACAAATTTTTAACAATAATGTTCAACGTGTCATTTCCATCATTTCAAAAGCATGCAAAATATATCATGTTAGTGAACCATTTTGCCCAACATCACATCTAAAGACATTGTTAATTTATCTTCTAACTCAAAGTAAAACCCAAATTAAAGATTCATTTTTACAAAACCAAAAAGGTTAACGTTTAAATATGATCAGAAACTTGAAAATTTAGCTTTGAATTCTATATAGCTACAAAAAAAAAATAATCTATATAAAGCTGATTCAATATCTTCTTCAAGAAAAATGAATTCTTATGGATTAGAATCCCAATTTAATTGTATAGTAACAGTGCTATTCATAGCAAACATAAATGAAATCTCAAGTGAGCTAGTATGTCAACTTTTGAAAGGGGAGTTCATAGGGACATTAACATTTATTTCCTATTGTCTAGTGTAGAGCCATATAGAAAGAGACATATAATTACTTACATGCATGGTATCATCTCATTCATATAAATACTCAATGCTAACTTAAAAAAGACACATGATTTTATAGCATTAACAACTTAGTAGGTCAAGGAGTAAAATCATTTAGAGATAATCATATTGACATACAAATATGCTTACCAATTGAAGGTATTTGCTTAAGGTGAAAATATTCATATCTTAGTTGACAAGCGCTTGGTTTAGTTCAAAGCATATGTTGACTAAAACTAAGATGTTATGGGTTTGACACTTTGGTGTGAGTTTAGATGTTTGTGCAAAAAAAAAAAAAAAAAAAAAGATTTATGTTATCTTAAGCAACTTCTCCAATTGTTTCTTCTAAAGAACATCAGCCGTATTACGTTTTGCACAAAACTTGCTAGATGTCATCCTTGGCTTGAGCACGGAAAAGATAGCTCAAATGAAATAATATTATAAACACAATAAACAAATAAGGGAATTCTCGATCTA
The DNA here is from genome assembly GCA_028551485.1 of Casuarina cunninghamiana. NCBI lineage: Eukaryota > Viridiplantae > Streptophyta > Magnoliopsida > Fagales > Casuarinaceae > Casuarina > Casuarina cunninghamiana. Next base: position 21,916,328 of record CM052369.1, read on the forward strand.
TTTTCAAGATTCAATAATAGTTAAAAAAGTTAATTAAGAGTATTAGTATCGTAATGGCTAATGACACTATTGATTTTTGAATTTATCAAAAAACCTTACGAAGGACACAGTTCGTCGAGGATGAGATACTTTGCCCCACTAATGGCGCTATATTCCAAAAAAGTATCGTATACAATGCATTTAGAAGTTCTCAATTTTTCTACTCCAAAATAAGAACCTTTTATATTCTTGACAGAAGCTTACAAGAAGGATGCAGTAGTAGCATGACTGCCAAGCAACTGTCATATGCTAACCCAATCTGCCATTCAGTTATAATTTAGTTACTTTAGCTGGTAAATGGAATGTTTGAGCATCTATACAAATAGACATGAGTCATGTACTTGTCTAACTTTTTATTGAAGTATGCAAAACATATAATTCTTGAAACACTAAAAAGTGCACTTTGCAAGTACCACCAGCTTCAAAAAGACAACTAAAAACATCATACTAGAACGCACAAAGTTTAAGTTCATGCATCTTTGTCTTTGACTGTAAGTTCATAACAATGAAGTAATTAAGACTACTCTAGTCAAACATGATTCTATGAACTCCTTATCTGACATGGTATCACTAAATTTATCATTTAGACAATATGTGGGTGTTGATGAAGAAAAGACAATGAGATGATGTGGATTCCAATGTCCACAATATCAGCTAGCATGCGCGCAATATACCTAAGTTCGATAAAGAGAGAAATAATATATATTCAAGTTATGATTAAAATGAAAAAGGCAACTAAAAACAAAACAAAAAGAAAAGAACACTATCAATCAAAAAGAAGAAAAAGAACATGATGAGAATTAGAAGTACAAAAAGGTGAACATTAAAAATTACAATGAAATATAACACACAGATAACAAGCATCATACCAAACAGTGATCAGCATTTGTCGTCCCAGGACGGAAACTAAAGAATGTTCACACGTGTAATGGACTTGAAAGTAAGAAGTGGCTCTATAAAAGCCGTAATCAAGCATCACTATGCTTTAAAAACAAACAAAAACTAGTCGAGTGGAATGATGCATCTCTTTCTGTTTGATTCAGTATGCTTTCCGCTCTTTAGATTGGTCTCATACACTCGTTATTCCCCAAAACGGGGGGCATGGGTGGTGCCATCAGTGCTCGTCTTATGTTTTAGAACCAATTCATCGTTGGGCGGAGGAAACCTGTTATTGTGTACGTACGCTTGTGGGGCCAACTTGGCTTGTCCCTGGAAATTGGCTGTCTTGGCCCTGAAAATTGGCTTGGCCTCAGCCCTATCTCAGAAAATCGGCTTGACCCTGGCTGTGAAAATCAGCTTGGCCCTGTCGTGAAAAATTGTTACAAGGTACAATGGTGGGGCCATCAAGGTTTCCACTTTGGTTTTTCATGGGGCAATACAGAGAACTCAACCATACAAAGACCCTCTCTTTACCATCTTGCTTCCTGGAAATTGGTAACTACTGGAATGTTGCACGTCTCAAAAAGTCGAGTTCTCTTGTCGTAGCACTGGCTTTATTGGTTGGTCTTTAACACTATGTTATATTTTATTTTGGGGTTAGTGTTTTGGTAATTCTTCATCCGAAATTCTGCATCCTTCACTATTTCTAGGATCGTTAATTCTGCTTTTTGGTACTTGGTAATAAGATTGCAAGTTAATGTAACAATGTAACAATGTAATAGGTTACTTTTCTCTCATTTTCCAAAACCAGCGAAACTTTGATAAAAGAAAATCATTACAAAATTAATGTAGGCCCAGTGGTCATGCATACTCGAATAAACATATTATATATAGAACGACAGCAAGAAGGACAGAGAAATGGGCCCTGCCGGTTGGTGAACGAGGAGAATTATACCTTAAACTTGGCGATCTATGCAAGATTGTACGCAAACTCTCTTTGTTTCATTTTTTTTTTTTGAAAAAAAAAAGAAAGACAAGCGGTTGTTACAATATTTGTCTTAGATGAGGACGATAATTTTCCGCCATTGACGTCAAGTGTTGATGATTTGCATGAAGTCTCTGTCTTACTAAAAATTTATGTTGTGCTAAGACCGGCAACGTGGCCTGCGTGGACTGTTGAAGTCAACTTGCACCAAGACGGCAAAACTGTTAGTTGAGTGCTAGGTTGCTTCCTTCCGGTCTTTCTTAAGTCGTATTTGCCCGAAAAATTGTCGGTACCACGTCGGCTGGTTTTGTTGAACGAATGCCTGCGAGGGACGCTATATCACTCGGTGAAAAAAAAAAAATACACTTCATAAATGACTAATTACGTACAAATTGATTGGTTTAGGTGCATCAACCCCGTGAACTCACATTTATGATATCTAAATGTCGTGTTTGATGGTAATTACCTTTTACTTGTGTCATGTGTAGTCCCCGTTTGACTCTAGTTTCTTAAGGTAATTAGCTATTGCTTCTCTATAAATCTGTATTTACTAAATTTTTTCCTCACTTTTGGTTAACTAGGCAATTCTTTGTGATGCTCTTGTTCTGTATTTTTAGGATTTGCATACTCTCTATCTTACCAAAATTTTGTGTTGTGCTAAGACCGGCAACGTGGGCAAACTGTCAGTTGAGTGCTAGGATGCTTCCGGACTTTGTTAAGTAGTATTTTCCTGAAAATTGCCGGATACCATGTCGGCTGGATGGTTTTGTTAGAATAAACGCCTGCGCAGGATACTGATGGAAAACGCCGAGAGAGGGAGAGAAAGAGATGGGCCAGCGGTGGGTAATGAGGAAGGAATCTATCTTAAACTTCGTTATCTTCCATGCAAGAAAGACAAAAGTGGCTTTGCGAGTATACATCACGGACAACGTCAACTATTAATCATTTGCTTGAACTAGTCTCCATGAAGCCAGAAGTTTATGTTATCCTTGGGTACCTTCCCAAGTTATTGAATAGAAAGTGACGGGAAGGTACCCAAGTTCTAGTGTTACACTTACCATTGCCATGTGCCTGCTACTTTATTGCCTTTCTCGGCTTCGTAATATTATTCGCTTCAAAGTCTACAGGCCACTCAATATTAAGGCAGCACATGCAGATTCTGCTACTTTTTTATAAGAACATACCACGACGACTAGTTCTAAATATAGAGTACAAATTTTTGGCATATAATGCAGTTTCCCAGTCGGTTTTGCGAAAAAATGTCCGAGCATTTTCTGCTGGAGAGTTGATACTCCATACTCAATAAATAAAATAAAATAAAAAGCGCCAGTGTCAGACGTTCTTTTGCTGCCTCATCTGGCAAAGAAAACTGTACAACTAAGGTGTCAATATTAATTCCTTATGCATTAATATTCATTCATTTTTGTATTCCAGAGTCGTGAAGACTCTTCTTTAAAGTTTTTGCTCACCTGCGAATGAGGGTGATGCTGTGAGACAGGCCACCGCAATGCACCTTTTATCAATAGACAAATTCATACTTGTTCCTTTCCAGTCTAAAAATATTCTGGCAATCTTTGCATAAGTTACAGGGAAATTGCGTAATGACTACGACAAAGTATGTTATGTTTTCTTACTGGCCTATATTTTGCAATCCAACAAGTAACTTTGCTGTTATCGGTCAAAATAAGTCTCGCAATTTGCTTATAAATATTTTCTTCAGTCATAGAGCTCCATTTTCTATTGTTAGGTAAAAAGAGTTCAGAAATATGGATTATCAAACTCAGGACTTAGGCCTTAGGTAACTAGTAAACAGTATTAAACAACTAACCTATTGATAATTACATTATTTCTAGTTATTTATTTCAAAATCAGCAAAGAACATCTTTCTAATTATTTATTATGAGATGAATGTCCTCATTGTGATGCTATTTATTAGACTTACTCAACAAATATAGAACCTTATAATATTCTACTTCACTCTACATATTAGTATGTTCAATTCAAAAAAGTTCTTTTTACATTATTTCTAGTTTTCTTATTAAATAAAAAAGGTTTTTGGGATGTGAAATGTCAAACTATAACTTAAGCCTAAAGTGACAAGTAATTAATTACTAAACTATTGGTATATTGATAACTAATTTTTTTTAATTGTAGAAAGGAGGGATGTTTGGGGATGGGGTGTCTTTAATGCCTACCCTTTGGTTGAGGATCTTATGGTAGATCCACATGACTGACTAAGTAGGTGAACACAATACTTCTTGTTATTTATTGCACAATCAGCAAAAGCATCTTTCTAATTATTTATTATGAGATACACTTCCTCATCACTACAAATTGAGCTTGCTCAATAAACTTAGAGCATTATAATATTTTGCCTTGCTCTTCACATTGGTATTTTCAATTCAAAAAAGTTCTTGTTACATTACATTACATTATTTCAAGTTATTTATTTTTAAATTGGCAAGAGCGTCTTTCTATCTATTTATTATGAGATGCATGTTCCAATGACATCTACCAACCGCGCTTACTCAATCAATGGACATGGAACCTTAAAATATTTGGGCCCCTCTCAATTCAAAAAATTTTCTTGTTACATTATTGAGTCTCCACGGAACAGGTCTCTTTAGGCTTACGTTATCCAACGTAAACCTCCACCATCTCACTTCAACTAGGAGTAGCAACACAGCAATTTTCATCTGACTTTTCGTTTAAATGTTGTAGCCCTACTATAAAGGTTTTTCCTCCCCTTATCATTGCTTTGAAGGTGCAGTTTCGACAGGGTAGATAGCCATGTACGGCGATAATCACATCCAAGGAAATATAATATAAGCATAAATTTAAAATGACAATGAATCATAACGGATGACGTCAACTATTAATGATTTGCTTGAAGTCTCCATGTTGCCAAAAGTTTATATTTGTCCTAAGACCAGTCCTTTGGTCCGTCGGAAGTGCCGAGTTCAGCTTTCTCCGAAACGACAAGACGGTCAATTGAGTGCTATGGTACATCCGTTCTTGTCCTTAATATTAGTTGCTTCGAACGTCGACAGGCTACCGAATAGTTGCCAACATTGAATAGAAAGCGACGGGAAGGTACCCAAGTTCTAGGGTTACAAGCATCATTGCCGTGTGCCTGCTACGTTATTGCCTTTCCTGGCTTCTTAAGTTTATTTATTTCAATGTCTACAGGCTACTTAACATTAAAAAAGCACATGCAGATTCTGCCACTTTTTCGTAAGATCAGACCCCGACGACTCGATCTAAATTTAGAGTACAATTTTGCGGCATATGATGCAGTTTCCCACTTGATTTTGTCAGAAATGTCCTAGAGTATTCTACCACAGAGTTTATGCTCAAGTATCTGAGGTTCTTTTGCTGCTCTATCTAACAAAGAAAAACTATACAAATAACGTACTAATATTAATTCCTGACGCATTAAGCAACTAACACAAAAACATTCCGGATGCATTAATATCGATTCATTTTGTATTCTAACATCACGAAGAGTCTTCTTTAAAGTTTTGGCTTACTTCCGAAGAAAGGTAATTCTGTGAGACGGGCGACTGAAATGACCCATAAAACAGAAGACAACTAGGCACTCATGCGATTTCTGTTTAAAGAATTCTTTTGTATGAGTTACGGGATGTTTTGCTAAAGTTATGCTGAACAGAACACCTATCTATTCCGGATGCATGGACATGACTACTTTTTGCGCTTCAACATTGGAAGAATGCTTCATTTTTGGTTAACTAACCACAACTGTGAGGCATGTGAGCCGGGCAACTTTGGTGACTCTTTTTTTATTTTTTTCACTGGCAACTATTGGTTTTCTATCTAAAAGCACTTTTACCATCACTATGTTAGTTATGGGAGCTGTATTACTAATTTATATGTAAACACATCAATATTATTTAAAATGACAATGAATGATTACCAAGAATAATCCATGAATCATTTTCAATAATGATTAACATTATCAGGAATAAAGACACTTGTTCTTCAAGTATGATCACAAACCACCAGATGAAGACAACAATAGCAAACTTAAAAACTCGAAACAACAACTTTGATGTCTATGAGCCTTATTTAATATTTTCTTCAATTGGCAACTGGAAAATAGAGCAGCATCATGTTCACACATTGAAACTCCGAGTCCCAAGTGCTTTCTAAGACCCGGTTAGGAAGCCTAGCGCCGTTCTGCAAATTGCAACGAAAAGATCATAACGGAACCACCAATTCCAAAACAATACTCGCAGAGAGCAACATAAATCAACAAACAAATAGGAGTGAGGACAAGAGGAAAGCCTCATTTATTATAAAGTCAACAAAATCAAGAAAAATCTATTATTACGGAATTGATGCCCCAATTTAGTTGCATAATAAGTGCCATAGAATGCAAACTCACGAACCCAGTCCTCGAAGGTTGTTAATGTGTCAACTTCTCAATAGGGAATCTAAGAGAAAACTATTATTTATTTCCTATCATATAATTATAGAACAGGCATAGAAAGACACATACAATTGCTTATATGCATAGTATTATCTCATCCATATCAATACTTAAGATTGACCTAAAAAGGAAGATATGTTTTTTAGCTTTAATAATTTAGTGGCTCCGTTTATAAAATCATGTAGAGACAATAACCTTGAGATAAGAAAATGCTTGACAACATAATTTGTTTACTCAAGCCAAATGGGCAACATTTGTTTGGAAAGGAGTACCAAAGCATAATTTTATCTGTTAGATCACTCTGAGAGACAAACTATCCACAGCAGATCGGGTGGCTAAATGGAATAGTTCAGTGGATCTACAATGCAACCTCTGCAATCAAGAAGAAGAATCACATGAACATTTATTTTTTAAGTGCAGGTTCACAAACTACATCTGGAAGGCTTTGTTAGGCATGAATGGATTAACTCGAAGAATTGAACACTGGAGAGCTGAAATATGTTGGATGATCAAGACTGTTAAGAGGAAGAGCTTTGCAGCAACTTTGCTTAGTATATCTTTCAAGGCCGTATTGTATCACATTTGGAGCGAAAGGAATAGAAGAAGATTCAGCAATACAAGTCTAGAAAACTCAACCATTATTGCTAAGATCAAGAAGGATGTGAGAGGGAAGATTTCATCTATCAGAGGAGTCAAGCTTACAAACTGTAATAAATTTTTACAAGAGCTTTGGAACTTGCCAAGTGCAATATTTGAGCTTAGATGATGATATCTTGTAATCAAACAATCTTGTAAATTTTTTTTACGAGTGATATATAATTTGACCTTTCACCAAAAAAATAATAATAATAAAATAATAATAATAATAATAATTTGTTTACTCAAGGGGAACATATTTATTGGCTTGAATTATCATTATGAACTTCCCCAGTCATATTTTTTGGAAGAATATCAGTCATATTATGTTGTGCACAAGCTTGCCAAATGTCATCCTCATCCTGAACACTGCTAAAATACCTTAGAAGGGAATGTCATGAACCCATGAAATGACATTATAAGTAAAATAACCAAAAAAGGGCAATCTCAATCCAACTTTATGTTTCAACAGATAATTTAGAGGAAAAAATTGTGGTTGCTACATATCATAACGGCTAATAATGCTATTGATTTTTTAAAATTTACCAAAAATTTTACCGAGGATATCAAATTTTTTTTTGAGTCCCCAGTCAAAAGAAGATACTATGTGGGCTATAAGAACCGCGGACCCAACTTCCTCACTAACGACACAATTCCTCGAAGACAAACTTTGCTCAGTAATGGCCCCATTATTCCAAAACTTATCTTACAAAATCCATTTGGAAGTTCTTCATTTTTCTGTCCCTAAATAAGAACCTTTATACGCTGCATGCGCATAGGGAATGTGATCAAGAATAAGAATAATACAGGGAAATAAGCCAAATTTACAAGCTTTGGAACATCCAAAAAGACTACTTTTCGAGTACCTTCATCTTCAAAAACAACTAAAAATATAAGCATCTGCATCCTTGTCTACGGTAATGACCTTTCGAGATCTATTCTAGCCAAAAATGATTTTCCAAACTTCTTATCGACAAGGCATCAACGAATTTGGTCAATGTAAACTTTAAATCTAGATCACCGAAAATAGTAAAATGATGTTAGGTGCCATCAGCGGAGTTACCTGGTCGATTTTACAGCCCATCAAGGTTCACGTTGCGCGGAGCAGACGCCTTAGGTGCACGTAAACTCTTGGCTCCCTCTTTTTCAGTTTCGGGAGGATTTTCTGTTGGCACTGACGAACCTTGTGCATTTGGGTCGGTTTGTGCAGCAGCTTGGCGTAGCGCATTTTCATTTTTATTGTTGTTGCCATCAGCGGAGTTACCTGTTCGATCTATCAGCCCATCAAGCTTCACCTTGCGCGGAGCGGACTTGTTAGGTGCAAGTAAACTCTTGGCTCCCCCATTTTCAGTTTCGTGAGGATTTTTTTCTAGCCCTGGCCGAGCTTGTGCATTTGGGACGGTTTGTGCTGCGGCCTGGTGTATTGAATTGCCATCAGCGGAGCCACTCAGCCCATCAACGATCACCTTGGGCGGAGGAAACCTGTCTTCTGTACGTGCGGATGCTGGGGACGAATTGGTTTCCATTTACGAAGCCTGTGCACCAGCGAAAGTTGGATAAGACAGGCGGAAGGGAAAAAGAGAGAGAGAGAGAGAGAGAGAGAGAGAAAGCAATATGTAGAAGCAGATCGTGCTATTGTTTGTTTGAATAAAGGCCATGAACACGAGTTCTATTTATAATGAATAATGTGGGACTAACAATGGAAAATAATAAAACCTATGGCAAATATGAAAACTATGATTTACGAGAATATTATAACCCATATTAGGACCAAATATCCTGCTCATAATAACGTAATAGTCAACAGCTTGGGCGTGAATACTGGCTGTGCTCTAGACTTTGTGATTTATTGGGTCTACAATTAGCGCCACGAACCAGTACCTGTTTAACCATGAGTCTCTGCAGATAAAAATCAGGTAAATTTCAATATCCGATGGTTTAGGGAGAACAAATGCTTTCGTCTGGCAATAAAGGCCAATTCCTATATCATGAGTTTAATAAAGAGAAGAAGAGGTGCATTTGCTTGCATGCCTAAAATAAAATGATTAATTACGTCCAACTGCTATGAAGTAGGTTCATCGCCCGTGTTAGTTCCACATTTACCATTAACCGGATGGATTTGCAAGTGAAATATAGAACCTTCAAAGCATGTAGAACGCTGTCACTTCATTGAATGAACAACATCAGGACCCAAACAATTTCATCAAAAAAAGAAGAAGAAGAAGAGAAAAATTGCAGCAGGTATCTTATTCCATAACTGACCTATTGCATATATAAAAGTCCTAGCTAATGGTAATTATCTCTGTTGGTCTTGTTTGATCCTAGATTTTTGGGTAGTTACCAATTGCCTCTATATAAATTTTATTAACAATAATGTACTTTACTTTCTGCTAACTTCTTGTTGATCTAGCTATATTTTGTTTTTGTTCGATGATGAATAATTCTCCACATCTACGGATGTGGTAATTCTCTATTTTTTTTTTTCCTCTTTCTTTTCCATTCTTTTTCCTCAAAATTTGAACTATTTGAACGTTCCACCTCTCAAAAAAGTGGAAAATTCTTGACGTAGCACCAGTTTTGTTGGTTGGTTATTAACACTAAGGTATATGTTTCCTTTCATCTTCCAAGAACAGCAAACTCTGATTAAAGAAACATATTACAAAAAGATGGTATTGCCCAGCAGTCAAGGATGCTGTAAGAGAAACACGGAAGGAAATATCTTAAGAACAAGGACGGCAAGAGATGAAGAGAAATGGGCTCCTTACGGTGTGTGAAAGAGGAGGGGATATACCTTAAAACTTGTGATCTTTCGGAAGAATATAATTGGCTTCGTGCTCACACTCTCTCCTTTTGCTGTTATGGAAACATAAAAGGAAAAAGAAAAGAAAAGGGGCTTTAGGAATATACGTCTTAGATGGGGAAGATAATTCACCGCCATTGACGTTATCTATCGATGATTTGCATGAAGTCTCTATCTTATTAATTATGTTTATTGTACTTAGACCGCCAGCTAGAATGTGGGGACTGTTAAGGACAATTTCCCCGAAAACTGCAAACAACAGCCATTTTTCTACTACATTATTGCCTTTCTTAATATCATTTGCTTCATATTATTAATGTCAATTAATTTTTATAAATTCCGGCATCTTGAAGAATAGTCTTCGTTAAATTTTTGGCCAACGTCCCCAGGAGGGTGATGATACGAGAGACCACCGCATTGCACATTTTTTGCAAGACAACTTGAAACTTCCTCGATTGGCTGTCTAAAGTAATAATTGAAATCCTTATATGGGACATGGAGTAGTAAGCGCATGGAGTAATGAACCCCGCAGAGTTTCTTATGTTTCCTACTGGCCTAGCGTGTGTATTACATATTGCATCTGTTCGGATATGAGTTGAGGACGCCTTTCCCTCTCTCCTCTCCGCATACCCTACAGTAGCCGAACAAGTCTTCTCATCTGCAAGCTTCCCTGCACACAGCAGCCAGATAGGATGGGAAAAGCTCATATCACCGAAGAACTCCCGTTAAGATTGTAATATGAAGAGAAACACTTGTATACATTAATCTCTAACATGGGATCAACTTCTCCCATTTCTACTTATTGTATCGAAAGGGTTTTCTCGTTCATCAATAAACAAGTTCTTACCCAATGATTCTCTCTTCTTCCTCACAATTTGACAGCATCTTATAACGTAAAGAGACGTTATCCGGAGATCAAATTCATTTTCTTTCAAATATGACCTGAAGACCCAAAATGAAGGTCTCAAGAAAAAGTTGAGCAACCTGAACAGCTGTAGCGTTTCGCTGTCTGAAGTCTACGAAGCTTATTAATTTTCTGTGCAGTCATACAGCTTTATAAAGTATCGTTCTAGTTGTTTGTTACAGGATGCATCTTCCCATCTAGTTCCGGTTTACCAAATCAGGTTGCCCAATAAACACACAACATTGTTCAGTCTGCTACTTTGAACTTGAAGATTGATGCGATAGCAAGTGAATCCAACAACTTAGCAGTCATCCAGGCTTAACAGCCACATGGGAAAGAAACATACAATAACAAATGCATGCAGGACAAAGAGAGAAATAGAAATGGGCCACTGCCGGTTGGTGAAACGGGGGGAGGATATACTTTAAACTTGTTGATGTGTTGGAATAGTATTATTGAACTTGCGCTCACTCTCTCTCTCCTTTTTCTTTCGACGTTAGCTGATGATGATTAGCACGAAGTCTTTATCTTACCCAAAATTTATAATATACTAAGTCCGGCCAATAGGGTTGTGGGGACCGTTAAGATCAGCATTCACCAAAACAACAAAACTGTCATTTGCGTGCTACGGTATAGCAATTCTTGTCTTTCTTGATCTTAGTTGCCTGAAAAGTCCCGGTCTATCAAACGATTACCGGCATCAAATTTCTTAGAAACTGACGATAAGATACCTGCGCTAGAGTTACAAGCAGAACGGCCATTTATTTTCTACATTATTGCCGGTTGGTGAAACGGGGGAACGATATACTTTAAACTTGTTGATGTGTTGGAATAGTATTATTGAAGTTGTGCTCACTCTCTCTCTCCTTCTTACACAAAAATACAAAACCAGCTTTACCAATATACGTCTCAGAGGATCCAGGTAATTTGTTGCTTTGGACGTTAGCTGATGATGATTTGCACGAAGTCTTTTTCTTACCTAAAATTTATAATATACCAAGACCGGCCAATAGGGTTGTGGGGACTGTTAAGATCAGCTTTCACCCAAACAACAAAAATGTCACGTGCGTGCTGCAGTATTCGAATTCTTGTCTTTCTTGATCTTAGTTGTCTGAAAAGTCCGCAGTCTATCAAACAGTTACCGGCATCAAATTTCGTAGACACTGACGATAGGAAACCTGAGCTAGAGTTACAAGCAGAACGGCCATTTATTTTCTACATTATTGACTTTCCTGATATTACGTGGCTTAAAAAATGAACAGGCTACTAAATATTACCGCTAGGATTCAATCTAAATTTAGTGTAGAACTTTCTGCCGCTTTTGCAGTTCCCCAGTTGGCTTTGTCAGAAATGTACTTTCTGCTGCAGAGTTGATACTCCAGACGCCAAAAACAAAGCACAAGTTTCCCACGTTCTTCAGACTCTTCTTTAAATTTCTGGCTAGCTTCCGAAGGAGGGTGATGCTTTGAGACAGGCCACTGCCATGTCCCCTTATAAAAAGGCAACGTCATGCTTACTGCTACCAGTATCTAAGTATTCAAGCAATCTTTATATGAGTTACAGAGCCCGTGATGTGATGACTGCTGCAAAGTACGTTATGTATTCCTACTGGCCTATCATTTGCAATCCGGTAACCTTTCTGTAGACGGTCCAAATAAGCCTCTCAACCATTTATTCAGTCGGACAGCTTTATGAAAAATCTTACCAGTTGATAATTACAAATCGGCAAGAGCATCTTTCTAGTTATCTATTATTTGATGCATGTGCCAATCCAGTTACCACCTACCTATTGGGCTTCCTTTACAAACTTAGAACCTTAAAATATTATGCCTAGCTCTCCAAGTTGGTAATTCCAAATCTGAAAACGTTCTCGTCACATTATTTCTAGTAGTTTATTACAAAATTGGTAAGAGAATCTTTCTAGTTATTTATTACGAGATGCATACTACGAGAAAAATTAATCCGACATTATTGTCAGTCACCATCTAACGGATGTCACTGGGTTTTCCAGAGCAATTAATACCCCGGACGTTCCAGGCAGCCATAGACATATCTTATGAAGAAGGTGGGATAGGTCTACCGACGTGTTTTGGATCTTTAAGGACTTGACGTGGCCTAGGAACTCTCTGACTAGTTGACTTCTACCGATTAAGCTTGCTCAAAAAACATAGAACCTTAAAACATTTTACCTTTCTCTCTACATTGGTACTTTCAATTCATAAAATATTATTTATTACATTATTTTCTAGTTATTTATTACAAAATAAAGAAGCGCATCTTTCTAGTTATTTATTATGAGATACATGTTCCTATTGAAAGAGCGAAGACAACCTAACAACCCAAGAAAGGAAGGTTCAAATTGGGTTTTGCAAAAATATTATCCCCTTTAGGTTTTTATTTTTATTTTTATTTTTTAACGTTATGTGCTATACCGTAGGAGTGAGTTGTCTCAGTTTCATAGTGGAATATATGCAGTAAGACAGCAAGAAGTAGTTTGTATTGTAGATTGGAAATCAAACTTAACAGTGAAACAAACTGCCCAACAATATGAACAAACAATTGCTACTTAGCCGCAATAATCATGACAGGGACTGTTTTCAATCTTCGGCAATGTGAGAACTATTTAAGAATTTACACAGCAATTAATCAATTCATTATCTCAACGATGACAGAGAATGGGAGTTTTTGATGTCAATAGAGACGAAACGAAAGCATAAAAGTGAACTAGTTAAGTATTTCAGTTTGTTAGTATAATGTTGTTACTATTATCTTGATATTGACAAACAGATGTGTGTTTGGGTTTAAAAAGGTTATTTGTGAAAAATTTGGTAAAACCCAAAAGTGATGGTAAACGTTATACCCTGTGTGCCAAAAATAAATACAGAATATTTGGTTTTGGAAAGGCATAATATCCCATTAATGATATTGTGTTAAGCCTAGATATTCTACATTTGAAGATAAAATACTCATGAGATCCTCTCTTGTAGGACTTAAGCGTGCTGGAAAGTTCTTGTTTGTTTTGGTCTGTACGTAAGGATAAATCCGTGACTATTACGGGCCGAAACAAATTTTGTGGACTGCTGCAGCGTGCGGGCTTTATAGATTAAATATAACTCGGCCATGACGAGAAGTGGGCTGAAGAAGTTGTAGTATGAGATTGACGCGATGGCGTTTGGTTCATAGGTGAAAAACGAAAGTCGGGCCTATTATCAACAAACAAATCTGAGAATGAAGCCACTGGGATGTCCAGCGGGTGAGCAGGATACCCGGCGGTGTAAGCTATTTCTGTGGGAAGAGCCTTAAAAATGAGGTAGTGGCCACCTAGGTTAATGCTACCAAGTTTACACCGATTAGGTTTGAAGACTGAGGAAAAGCCAGAGATTATTCAAGTGCTCAATGTTAAGACTAAATTGGCCTCCAAGAAGAGAGGTTGAATTCGGATTTTAAGTTTAGTTTGATCTCTTTTTAATTTCATTTTAATGAAATGCATTCTAGTGATGTTCTATTTGATTTTCATGAGTAAAGCAACAAGACTATCAACGAATAGTTCAATAAACAGTCCTAACCATCAAGCAATTAACAGGCATAAAATAAATTAGAGAGATTCCATTTTTCTTTTAGTTAGGTAAAAAGGGCATTTGTGAATAGATGTCTCAAATCCTGTCATTTAGGTGGGAATCCACTAATAACTCCATTTGAGCTGCCAAACATGTGACTATAGAAAGAGGTAGAGAGAATGTGATTTGGTCCAAGAACGTTTGACACCTACGTTCGCTTTCTTTAACCCAACCAATTAAGTAAGCCTTGCACTAAAATTTGTACAACATATCCACCATTTTCAAAAGGTAATCACAAACAATAAGTCAATTCCTTAGTAGTCTAGTGAAGTTCCTGGCAGTATGAGGTAAATCTTTTATTTAAAAGAGTCGCAAGTTCAACACTCATTCTTGACACCATTTGCCCTTTGTTTTTAAGAAGAAGAAAACCTCACACAAAAGCTATACCTTACAACTTGGTACCATAGCACTATGCGGTTCAAAAGCACAACATTTTAGCTACTGAATCTCCACACTTGGAGTGAATGTAGCAATTAAAGCACATTCTTGTCCTAAATATTTTCAAATGATATAAATTTAACAAGGAATTGCTTAAAACTGAAAAGCCCCAAAGTAATCGAACTTCTAGGGTTTTGGTATCTCAAACTTAGATGCCTAAATGAAATACATTTAAAAAAAAAAAAAAGGGGGGGGGGGGAATGTACTACTTCTTTTAATTCAAATACAATTGACAAATGAGAAATATGTTTACAACAAGTGGAGTAAATCTAGCCGATCAAACTTGACTAATCACATTTCTTACATACCTATAGTGAGAAATATGACTAATCAAACTTGATTGAGTGGAGAATATCTCGAAGGCTAAAAACTAGAGCATTGGATTCTTTTATACAAGAGAATGCTTTCTGTCAAGGCTCATACCCGTTTGTAGCATTTTTGGAAATCCAAATCGAGCCGCTCTGCACCATCGGCATTTATCTCTCAGGACAGCACTCGATTAGTCAAAGTTGCTTTCCTTCTCCCATGTTTGGGGGAGTAGAATTAGATGAGAGAAAACCCCTTTCCTCTTTTACTTGGCAAAAAGGTCTCTTTTAGGGGCTGATTATTAAAGAAAAGTCTTCTCATGAATTCTAGATGATGAAAGAATCTATAAAATGTCTATTTGATAAATAAAAATAAATAAATTTAATGAGAATAAATTATAGGAGAGGTGTAACATTGTGTTGGTACAAAACTTCTTAAATTTGTTGTGTTTAGGTACGTATATTTTTATAATTATGGCTCAATTCATATGTGGGTGATGTGTCTTGTTGAATTTTTGCAACAAATGGTATCAAAGTTGCTTGAATTTCCAACATGACATACACCCAAATGTCATTGCATAACATAAGTGACTCTTATTCCTTAGAACACTACCATATCTCATGCTGCCGTCTCTCAGTTTGGCTAACTACTTAACTTCATAAGCTTTTTCATCCAGAGCATTGAACGTAAACTTTATTATGCTTTTAGATTTTCTTGATGACATACCCTGTGTTTCTAAGTTCTACTATTGTTGACGAATGTTGCTAACTACCAAAGGTTGCATACAGACTTCATATCCGGCCTAAATAACTCTTAGATGTTGTATTAAAGAAGAAATTTAGCTTGACTAAAATAGAATTCATTAGCATTAAACACTCAAATAAGATCATTTTAGGAGTAGAAAGTCAATATAAACATAGCAATAATATTGCTTAAAGAAACAATACAAAAATTATTCCATCATTTCATAAGAAAACACATTTTGAGAGAACCAGAAAACACTTACAATATTGGAACTTAATAGATATAAGCACAACCCTAAACATATGCCATAGAGTGATGAAATGGTGACATTTCAATTCTGCTGTCCATTGGCTTTACATTACAAAGATAATAGAACATATCGTTTAGATCAAAGTAAGTATAAGGAGAGTAGCACCTACAGCAACAAATGTTGCAACCCATGGAGTGTTGAAGTACTTTTGTTTCAACTCCGCCTTCCACTTATGCAAAAGTGTTCCATAGTACTTATGCAACTCTTCACAAAGACTAGCAAAGTAGAATTCCTCATAGTTAAAAATAACCCCATCTTGACGTTTGTTTATAAAAGAGGATCCTTGCTCGCTATTGCTACACCAATTCTTAACAATTTCATACTCAGCTACCAAGTTCATATCCTTTTTAGTACTAATAAGGCAATTCATAAGGATAACATAATCATTAATGTAAGTATCTTTGTAATGGCATTCCTCAAAAGCAATCAAATTACAAATTAATACTTTTGTTTCATCTCCTATTATGAGTTTAGGGATCTTTAGCATGCCATTCTTGAATTTGTTGGTTTTCTAGTATCTCTCGATAGTGGGGAGAAATGCATAACCCAATTAAACAAAATGGTTCTATATTTTCTTATATTAAAATAACAATTGAAACAACAACACAAACAATTGAAACAACAACTCAAGGCTCACAAACACAATAGCTCAAAAGCTCATAAACACAAGAGCTCAAAGGCTCACAAACACAATAGTTCAAAGGCTTATAGACTCAACAACTCCAAGGTAAAACAAGAACCTTACAAAGTAACTCTTCTACACAAAAAGAAACCACTTAAAAATAATGACATATTGCACACTTAGCAGTATTTTACTACCTTACTTATATAACAAACTTATCATTACTACTTATGGATAGTTACCGATGAAAGACTTTTTTTTTTCTTGCACACGATCTTCCATGTTTTGCTCCAACTATCACCACTCTTCGTCTAACCACTCTACCACATTTTTCTTTATACAATCAACCTTCTTCATGTCTAACCACTCTTTCACATTTAGCTCTAACCATTACCACCTTTCATTTTTAACAATCACCACTCTTCACGTTCCTGCACTCATCGAAGTGGTGACAATTCCAGCAACTTTTAACACCCTTCCTTGATAGGATCTGTTGTCACTCTAATGAGTTCCTTCAACTACTCATGTTGTGCACACAATAGATTCTTTGTAAACAAATCAGCCACCTAATTATTGGTAGGATAGAATTTGAATATAACCTCTTTAGATTCCATAAGAACCCTTACATAAAGGACTTTGATCATCACATGCTTTGTCCTAGAATGTTGACTTGGGTTCTTCGTCATAGATATTTTTGATTTGTTATCACTAAAAACCACAATTTCTTGCTTTTGCTCAAAACCTATCTCCATTCGAGCCACTAAGTAAAATCAGTACCAAGATTTGATAATAGCCTTTTGCCACAAGTCTTGCTTTGTGCTTCATGACTTCTGATTATGCATTTATTTTGAGTTTATCACCAACTGCCTCCTTAAATAAGATTGGCTCCAATGTTACCAATTTGTAGCTTTCTTTAAGACATCTTATTCTTATGGGAGACATATCAAAAAATTCTCTCTTGGTTTTTACTTCATATGAACATGGAACCTCTTCTAAAGGCAAGATATCATGACTATTGGACATGGGAGTTGTTAGTTCAAAGGACCCATCACTTGTTTCTTCATGTTGGATGTGATGATCACCTCTATCTCTACTAAATACATGTAAATGGCCTCTTTTCTCTGACAAGCATGGCATGAAAATGTTGTTTTATTCTCTTTGGCTTTTACTCCAATTCCATAGGGCATTCTCATTTACTATCACATCCTTACTTATGACAAGCTTCTTTCTAGAGAGATCATATACACGATAGGCTTTAGATATGCAACTATAGCCAAGTAGAATACCTGGTTCAACTTGTTTCTTAAGCCTGTGCCAATGTTGTTTTGAAACATGCACAAACCATAAAGAGCCAAACACTTTGAAGTGTTCAACTGATGGCTTTCTCCCACTCCATGCTTCAAATGGAGTGACTTCATCTAGGTATTTTGTTAGGCTTATGTTAAGAATATACACCATAGTATTCACAACTTCTCTTAGAAATCTTTGGGAAGATTTTTTTTTCTCAAGCATGCTTCTAGCTATCTCAAGAATAGCCTTATTTTTTCATTTCGCCACACCATTTTGCTCTCTGTTCCCTTCCTTAGTATGAACTCTCATTGGTCCACAAAGGTTGGAATGAACCAATTTGAGTAGAATTGTTTGTTTTGCTTTTCCTTTCACTAAAAATGGTTGTTGTCTACTTTTTTCGAGCTATAATCCCTTAGATATATTCTATAGAGTCTTAACTTATGGAAGACTAGTTACTATATCTCTGTTTTGTAATTCTTCAAGAGATTTAAAGTTTAGATGACCATACCTTCTATGCCATAACCAACTCTTGTCTTCTGATGCAACAAGGACAGTTGCCACAACATATTGAAACTTAAGAGGAAAGTTTCTTGTACTCTACATGTTGACATTCGCAACCTCCATGTCCTTTTCATCAAGTAAATGACATACTTTTCCTTTGAATAGCAAGGTATATCCATTCTCCATCATCTGCCTAACACTAAGTAAGTTGCATCCAAGTGTTGGCACTTATAAAACTTCCTGTATTGCTTTGGCACCGTCTACAGTTTCCACCAAAACTTCACCTTGTCTGATTATTTCTACAAATTGGTCATCACCCAGTTTCACACGAGATCTAAATCTCCTATCCAATCAACTGAGAATGCCTTCATGTGGAGCCATATGGTTGGTACACCCACTATTTTTATACCATAAGTTTGGATCAACATATGTAATGGACTAACTAGCGAAAAACAATGTTGCATCTTCAGGTTTTTCATCTTGTTCTACTACATTCACTTGATGATCCACTTTTAACTTGCAATTTCTCTCTAGATGTTCGAACTTCTAACAATTCCTGCATTAAACCTTCCTTTTTTGCCAACAAAACTTTTCAAGATGGTTTATTTTCTTACAAATCTTACATAGTGGATATATTCCCTTTGTTACACCCTGTTCATCACTCCCAACAATTTCTTCATCACCCTTTTTGTTTCTACAAAAGCTTTACTCTTAAGTGACAACACTAAGGGCTTTTTTCCTCTCCTCTTATCAAATCTCTTTTCAAATGCTTCTAATGTCTCCATAAGTTTAGAAACCAACATAATAGCAAAGTCTTTTATCTCTTCTATAGTGATCACAATGGCGTCAAACTTTTCAGTAAGACTAATGAGAAGTTTTTCCACCACACGTGAGTCTGGCCATGCCTTTCCTAAGCTACAAATTTTACTCACTATGGCATTGACTATACCATAATAAGTACCAATAGTTTCATCTTCATTCATGCATAGTAATTCAAAATCATGTTTAAAAGATTGAAACCTTACAACTTATACCTTTGGAGTTCTAGGATACTCATTCTTGAGCATGGTCCACACCTCTTGGGGAGTTTTTGCAAAAGAAATCTTGAAGATAATGGGCACGGTTGTTGACATTTACAACACAAGAAAGGTTCTCATTTCCTTGTTACTGCTCCTTCTCTAATGGAGTAAGAGTTTCAACATTATCTAGTTCCAAAATACTACGCTTCACTATATCCCACATTCCTTAACATTTCAAAAATGTTGTCATTCGATGACTCTAGGATGGATAATTGGTCTTGTCAAAGATAGGTAGCGGAAGTTAAGAATTGGGAATGAGTGGAGTTGGTTACGTAGTAGAACCAGCAGATGAAGAACCTTTAATTGGTGAGAATGTTACTTTTGGGAAGGTGTTGTAAGCAAAGACAATGTGCGGTGACTATTAGGATCCTACGAAAGCTCTGATACCATTGTTGGTTTCATGGTATCTCTCAACAATAAAGAGCAATGCATAACCCAATAAAACAAAATGGTTCTATATTTTATTATTTTAAAATAACAATTGAGACAACAACACAGACAATTGAAACAATAGCTCTAAGGTTCATAAACACAATAGCTCAAAGGCTCACAAATATAAGAGCTTAAAGGCTCACAAACACAACAACTTAAAGGCATATAGACTCAACAGCTCCAAGGTAAAACAAAAAACTTACAAAGCAACACTTCTACACAGAAAGCAACCACTTAAAAATAATGACATGTTGCACACTTAACAATATTCTGTTACCTTATATAACAAACCTACCATTACTACCTTCAGATAGTTATCCACATTTTACTCTAACAATCACCACTCATTGTCTAACCACTCTTCCATATTTTTCTCCATACAATCACCCTTTTTCACTTCTAACCACTCTTCCATATTTAGCTCTGACCATCATCACTCTTTATGTCTAACAATCACCACTTTTCACATTCCTGCACTTATCGGAGTGGTGATAATTCCAACAACTCTCAATAGAATTCAAGGTCAAATAAGTTTTTGCTTGATCAATCAATTGAGATTATACAATTAAGGTTTCTCCATTCCTTTTTCAATGGAATTTCAAAATTCCGGCAACCATTCTATCAATTTTCTTTCTTTCACTCTCATCCTATAACAACACATGCAAAGAACAACATAAAATCAGTAAACAAATAGGAGACAAGACAAAGGGGAAAACCTCATGTAAATAAACTCAACAAACTAAGAGAAACATGCTTGCCAAAAGTCCAATTTTATCATATTCAACTAGATGAAATCAACTTGCCAAAAAATTCATTAAATATGCTTGACAAATGAACTAGAACAATAAATATGAAACCTTTGAAAGTTCAAATGCACCATTGAAATGCAAACAAGGTGCTGAATAGTGTATTACCCCAGGCCATGCACACCTTCTGTCGTCCTATCAGGGCTCAATATGTGCATCTAACAAGGTATAAGATTCCATTTCTATAATTCCATAAATCTATATTTTTGAATAGTATTTCACT